>PVIC010012959.1:0-38767 GCA_004025085.1 Thryonomys swinderianus
CCTCAGTTCATGAGAACTTCCATTTGCAAATAACTCAGTTTGGAAGAAGCATGGGTCATGAGCACTTCTATTTACAAATAATTCAATTTGGAAGAAGCATTTGGCAAAAATTTGCTTCGATTCATGAACTCTATTACAGGTCAGGAACACAACCACGGCCTCTTTCCCTGAGTGAATCTGGCCGTCTCCCCCAGTCATGTCTCCCTAGTCATTTCTTGTAACTGTGAGATGTCTCTCTGCCTCTCGGCTCTCTGTTCATCATTCTGGCTCTCTGCTCATTCATTCTATGAGTTTCAATGCCTCTTTTACCTATTAAATTTTTAACATATTAATCACAAGAGTTAACTGACAGTCTGATAATGCCTAAATTTCCCATGGCCACCTTATCTATACAAACATGAAACAACTTAAGCTTGTGAACCAAGGTAACACTGTGTTTTTTTAACAATCAAATGTTAGAATAAGGTTAGAACAACAAGAAAACTCAAGTTTGTTTGAGTTAAAAACCATTTGACATTTTAAAAAATTCACTTTATAATTTTCCTGTGAAATAACTTATCTGATACTTGATAGTATGTTCACAAATTTTATTTTTTATTTGCCTTAAAATAGGGGGTGATGGATTAAGGGGATTCCACCCAAGTACAATGATAAAATGTTTGGAGAGCAGTTGAATTATTACCTTGGTATTTTTTTCCCTTTCCCTTTGACCTTTCTGCATTTTAAATACTGCAAGCCTATGTGTAATAGTCAAAATACTTATCCTGTTGTTCTCTGAACAGCTTTGATGCATGAGTAGGTGTCTGACATTAATTTGGAGAAAGTTCTCATTTATTATTTTTTCAAATATCAAATCCTTTTTTTCTTTCTCTTTGCTAATATTTTCACTGCACATATGTTATGGTTTTTTTAGTTGTTTCACAGTTTTTGGATGTCCTAGTTTGCTTGTTTTAGACTTCTTTATGAACTTATAGTTTCTATCTACATGTCCTTTCAAAGCCTCCTGCACTCATAATTGCAACTTTTGAGAAATTACTGGAAAATTGCTGCATGATGGCCATCAGTGGATTAGTCAACTGTTGAGTATATAGTGAAATACGATGTTCGAAGTGGAGCCAGGCTGGAGGACGTGGGTGCTGCAGACATGGGCTAAGAGGTTCTACCTTGCTTCCTCTTCCCTTGAACTTGCCCTGCTTCCCACAGGCATGGCATGAACTGTTTCCTTATGCTATGCTGCCCTGCCCTGGAATCAGTTACCTATGGACCTCCCCACACTCTAAACCAAAATAAACTTTTCTCAGAGTTTTGGGTATAAATTATTGTGTCTTGGTGACAAAGAAAAGAACTAGGATATATGCTTTTTTATTTTTAATTTGGAAAATTTTATTGACATATCTTCAAACAGAGATCAGACTTCCATAACCCACTGATTATAGCTTTTATTTCTTTTATGGCATTGTTTAAAAAATATCAATTATTTCTCTTTATTTATTTCTTATAATTTCTGTCTCACAACTTACAAATTCCTTCTGCTGTGACATGTTCTTTTACTCTATTAGAATTTTTACCATATTAATAACAGGAGTTAATTGAAAGTCTGATGATGTCCACATTCTTGCTATATCAGAATCTAACTGTAATCTTAGTGTATTCCTTAAAACTATGCTTTTTACTCTGTAGTACACCTTGAAAATTCTTGCCAAAATACTTCAATTAACTGCAGAAAATATGCCCTCTGTAATAAAGAGACGTAGTGTGATGAGTGGGGCACGTTCTGCCTCTATGGTGAGGTCTGAGTTTCCAGTGAGCCTTAACTGGCTGGCGAACTTCACAAATGTTTGAGTTTTGTTCTCTTTCCTTTCTATTATTTTCTCCTTCTTTTCTTACATCTTTCCATCTTGTCTTTTCTTTCCTTCTTTACCTTCCTAACCTTGCACAATATGGGGCTGGAGTTGGATATTTCTTTCCACTCTCAGTGGATTTTATAGGCTTTTGTGACATAGACTTTCCTGAGGGCAGATTTTCAGAAGAGAGCAATGCCCCAGTGTTATTCAAAATGGATGCCAAAATTATGGAGGGATTTTTTCTGCAAGACTTACTCAAAACCTCCTAGAACTCTTATATATAAAATTTTTAAAACTGTGGGGCTGACTTAGGTGTCTTAACTCTTAAACTTGGCCATAGTGTGTCTCCAACACATTATCCATATGGCTCAGGTTTTTTCCTACCCAGGTCCTGAGGAGTTTCTGCTTGTGGGCTTCTCTTCCAGTCTAGTAAGCCATGAGCCCCTGTATTTGCCCATTTTTGCCACTTGTGGGAGAGCAGTTAGACCTTGTTTTTTGTATAGTTTTTAGAAAAGTTTTTGTATTTGCCTTTTTCTTCAGCTTTTTACTGGGTAGGAAAGAGATTTGATTTCTAAGCTCCTTTTAAATACTGATAGAGCTAGAACTAGAAAAGTTACCACTGCATTATCTTAAAATTTCAGAGAAAAGAGGTAATTAAGTCCAATCTCACTCAACTTTTTGACTCAAACAATACTGAAATAACCAAATTTTGAACAGAAAACTGTATTTCATTCTTTTATATTTCAACTGTAAAAGTTATTTATAAAGTTCCATTTTTCTATATATGGTTAGCTCACAGTAAAGTAAAAGGTAGCATGTGAATTGCAGAATGCAGCTTCTGAAAACACAAGTAATATAATGGTAAGAAATTAGCTTTTCCACATGAAAGAAAACCAACAATCACATAAATTACACATGATTACAGTAACAGAAAGATACAAGGTATAATATTTTCAATTTCTTTTTTGGTACATGTATTAATAACTTTAAAATATCAAATAATTTAATAAGAATAGCTACTAAAACCAAATAGCACAATAATAAAATTCCTAAATCTTAGTTAATGTTAACACCTTAAATACTTAATTCTCATATGAATCCTATAATCAAATGTTTCTTGTGTACTGTAGAAACTGGTGAAAGCATTGTATTTTTAGGATTCTCCAGTATCTGTATTTTAAAGTTAACTGATATTGAACCCCACAATTCCTTACTAAATTTTCAGGACCTTCTGAACAGGTCTTTATTTATAAGAAAATATGCATAAAATCATTACAATTTTGAGAAGAATGGAAGACTTTCATACCTGTCAGATATTAATTTTATGCAATCAGTTTGCTGGAGTGTTGTGTTTTTCATTTTTTGCTCAGTTTTTTCGATGTACTTCAACTCTTCCAATTGCAGTTGATGCCGCTTTTCATTTCAACTTGCCACATTCAGATCTCTACATTCAGATTTCTACATCTCTACATTCAGATATTTCTGAATTGCTTTGAGTATATCTATAATTTCCCTAGAAATGATACTGTGTAATATAAAAACAAGGTCATTGATCTTATTTCTACCTGAACAGTGCAAATCTGGGCTAAATCACATTACTGACAAGAATATAAAATGATATAACCAATTCAGAAATTTTTCTGACAGCTTCTGTAACTTAAATATTTTCACTATAGCCAAGTACATGTAGATATTAATGTGAAAATGTGAAGCTATATGTGTATATAAATTTTTAACAAGAATAATCGTAGCAGCTTTTCCACCCCTTAATAGTAAACTAAAAATATTCTAATTTCTCATCAGAAAATAATGGACAAAACATATATACAGGCAATACAACTTAATGAAGATAATTTAAGGATTGATTCATGCAATAACATAGATAAAGAAATAATTTAAGAAAACTTCAGGAGTAACGGTAATCTGTGTCTTGGTAAAGTAATAGATAAGCCTTTACATTTTATTAAAATTTTCCAGTTAAAATTTATGTATTGTACATAGTGCAGGGTACATGACAAAAACAAACAGAAAAACCTTAGGTCACAGGGACCCTACCAATGCTTTATATTGTGTAACCAAAAATAATGGAAGCCAAAAGCAATTAATTTGTCTCTTTTCACTTATTTAATTAAGTAAATAAGATCATGTGACCCCCACCTAGCCACAAGGAATAAGAAGATCTTTCTCTAAGAAAGATGTATCTGGAGTGAACTTTACTAGCTGGAAAAAAATATATAGGAAAAATTAGTTGAATAGTTACAAAATTTAATAACAATTCATTTGTGTATATTCATAAAATCCTACTTAAACTTGTTTTGTTTGTTCAAAAAAGACAATTTGTCATAAGAGAAAAATAGTTTATTTTGAATGATATTTGAAATACTATCAACACATTTGACATTGATTATCTTAATGTAAGAAATAGATATATCTCATAAGATAAGCCCTAGAGTTCCTGTTATAATACTATTTAAATTTTATCTTGTTTTAAAGACTTTACTATTAATTTGATCAATGTTTCTAGTTTCCTTCATAATTGTTAGGGTTTGGCATTTGCTACTTTTCAAAAGGTATTAGAAATCATATCTATAATAATTTGAATTTAACTCTAATTTTTGAATTGTCTTGAATAATTTTAATACTCCAAAATTGCAATATCAATACTCAGGTTTCAATTTTCTTCTTCACAGTGGAAATTCAACTTAAATCTTAGGCCTTACTGATTTCCTAATATAGCAATACCTCTGCTCATGAATGCTTGTGTTCTCAAACAATTAGGTTCACAAACAGAAGTGTTAGGCAAAATTTTGTTTCCATTTGCAAACTGGCCATCTTGCCCAGAATCATTGAATGAATTAAGTCTGTATATAGAATATACAAAGTCAAAAGAGAATCAGAATGTTTTGATAATTACCAAGGTTTTATTTTCACATTTTGATTTTATTACTCAAATAACCTTATTTTTTAATTTCATTGCTGAATTATCATTTGAGTTAATTGAAAGATTTATTTTCCTGGGTGCTTTCCCCACTCCTTCTGCTCTGTGCTTTCTCCAAGGTAGTCTACCTTTTTCTTTTTCTTTTTTTTTTTTTTTTCTTTTCTTATTCTGGTAAAGAAACTACATTCTTTAAGTTCCTCAAACCCACCTTCTAAGCTAAGTTCAAAGCATGTTTTCAGGTGGTATTCCTTAGTCGAATTTAGCAGATTTTGACATTTAAGAAAACATCTCTTTTTAGGTTCTTTCCCAGAGCTTTCCCTTCCTCTTCTGCTGCCTGTAGAATGGTCTTGGGTCCCGTAGTTGGCACTCTGCCTTCTGAGAGGGCTCCATTCCTGCGGGCTCCCATTCTTGTTCCACAGCCCTTTCTTACCACTCTGTATGCGTATGATTTGCTTTCTCGCGTGAAGATGACTGACCCTCATGTTTTTCTTCTTGACCTTTCTGGAGTACTGTTCCCTGCCAGCATCATGTGACACAGGTACACACTTCCAAGTACTCCACGTCATCTTGACACGAAGTTCACACACTTTATAAATTGATTCTTCTCCATATGTTTGGTATTCATGATCATATCATCTTCTGTCATTAAATCACTTAATTAGGCAACTTGAAATATCCTTTTGAATATCCCATTTTAATATCTAAAAGCTGTACTGATCTTCAGCTGCTCATTTGTTTCATTTTCTCTGTACTCTCTCTTCTGTTCAGAATATTACAACCTCCTAACTTAGTTTTTGTTTCTGTCCCTCTCCATTTAGCCTCTAAAGCATTAGTTTTCTTCTTGAAACACAATTATAATCTATCATAATTCTCAAAGATATCAGTCGGACTATACATTTTACCATACAAACATGTTATCCTATTTGGACTGACAGGAAAAGTGGCTCTCCACCCTCAGGCCACAGTGCTCCTGATCTCTGCAGTCTTCCAGATAAGGGAAGAATACAAAGATCAACATCAAAACTGTTGAACTGTGTATTTATTGCATGTATAATGCATTCAGATTTGGTGCGGTAAACCTGAGTTTCAGGAAATTTGCTCAAAAGCAAGTTTTCCTTTCTGAACAAAATAGCAAAACTCTGAGGCTGAATCAGAAGTTAGTTTGAGATCAGCCAAAACCAATATAGTATCAAGTTTATTTATTACATTCTTAACAATTAAATTTAAGAAGACAACGAGCTAGTGTCTGGCTCTCAGGAAGTTTCTGCAGATAGAATCTGAACACGAGATTGGGGAATGGTGGTCTCTTGTTTCCATTTTATTTCAAGCAGCCCATATGTAAAAAGGACCTGGGAAGCTCCTTTTGGAAAAGCACTGGAGCTCTGTGAAACTCACTAGGCTATAATTGTGTTTGAAAGCCTGTGTGAGAAGAAGCCAGAAACCACTGAATGTTGGCACAAAACTTCTCCCTGGAAGGGCACTGAGGAAGGTATACATAAAATTATGAACTAATGTGCTGGGTCAGATGCATTTAGCATCCTCTGGAGATCAAATGTTAAACAGCTCTGATAAGCAGTCTCACGTACTTTTTATGTTAAAACAAAACAAAACAAAAACCACCAACAACGAAAAGACCCTTTTTACCAAGATAGAGACTGGTGCCCTTTTACTGGCTCTGACCCTTTCTAGCTTTGTAACCAAGGACAAATCTTATTTCTTCATCACATTTCATTTCTCACATATGAAGTGAGGTAGAAGTGGAGTTGCCTTGAAGACCAAATGAGATAGGAAGATTGAATGTGCTTTGTAAAACTTTGAAAGCGTGGGTTACTATAAACTGATGCCACCATTGCCAGCAAAGGATACATCTCTTACAGGTAATTAGTAACACAGCACTGAAAGCTGCTGTGGATGTTCTGTGACAGAGAAAGTCCAGAGTGTTAGTGGATCTACCTGTGGAAAGAGAGATCAGGGGCAGAGACTTCGCTGTGTCAACAAGAGAATCAAAATTACCACCCAGCAGCAATGCCAGTGTTTTGAACTTAGTGCAATAGTTGCCTGCAGTTTCATAAGGGCAAGCTTATTGTTTTCTTCAAATGTTACATTACTGTCTACAGTTAAAATGAACTGAAATCCCAAATACAGCCAGATCATGATGAGTATAGCAGAGAAGGGTAAGGTTCCTCTAGACAAGATCTGGGGATGTGTGTTCAGAGGCTTGACATTCAGCAGAGTGAGGGAAGAAGGCATACTGAAGCCCAGGAGAAAAACCACAGCATCAGGAGGGACGTGGAATCACCAGATAATTCTCCTGAGCAACAGGTACTAGTCAATCCATTCCTCAACAAGAAAGCAAATGTGTAAGGCAAACCCACAGTGATCTACACATTCACTGGAAACTGCGGATGCTGGTATTACCTGCTGCATTCTTGTGTAGTGCGTATACTAGAAGACCCTCTTCATTTTTTCTCATAATTTGCTTTTCAACATGGTATACTAAGGGATCAGCCTGTATGAAAGAAACCTATAGGTACAAATCAAAGAAATAACTTTTATACAAAAGTAGAATGGTTTTGTTTTTCTGTTTTGCATTTTCCACTTATATTTCCACGTGGATAACAAGTATCCTTCATCTAACATAAATGTCATCTAATTTTACATGTTGGAAACAGTGCATAATCTTAAATCTTACTCAGCAGAGAATTGGATCAGGATATGACTGTAATAAGAATTGGATTGAGAATTGGCTGTGTTAATATTTTCTTTATGCAAATGACATCTTGGGAAATTGCTTGAAAAACCCAGCATTAAAATATATTGCATGAAGTTATGCCACAGGATACATCCAAAATTGTTTGAAAAATCTTGAAACTCTACTGGAAAGCTTTGCAGAGTTAAGGTTCACTTGTTCTAGTTTAGGCAAGAAGTCACGTGATTACAAATTTCTGAATTATTCTGTAAAAACCGTAACAGCACAATGCTAACATTCTGGCATTCCTAAATTTCAGATTAAATTTAAATCTCATATAACCCTAAGCCCCCTATCATTATGTAAATAACATCTTCAAACTTTTCTCTAAGCTATTTAGGAGTGACCATTCTGAGGGAGAAATAATGCATTGTAAAAACACTGGTCCCCGTCATCCAGCTTTCCTACTGATTTCAATTTTGTTCAAGTTTCCTCAAATGCAAGTCATTTCCTGCTCTGTAGATGGTCTCACATCGCAGTCTGAAAACTCCAACGCCATCCCAAATTGCATTCTAGCATTCTAAAATAAACTTTTCATGTCACAAGTCTTTTTATTAATAGCTCTTCACTTTGAATTGCATTTTAAACTAAGTGCCTCAGCAATTTCCTGAGCAATAACCAGAAGTTACAGCAGCTTTTCTTCATTTGGTAACCTTTCATCGCGAGCAGAGGATGGATGGCAAATGTAACAAATTAAACCTGGGCAAATGCTTTTCACCTTTTAAATAAATGAAGTATGCTCTGCTTGAAGGAGATGGACCCGCCTCCACTACTGTCCTCCTTTGCTTCAGACACAGCCGCAAGTCCAATTTCAAAGGGAAACCATGGACGATAGTGAAAGTTTCCAGTTTTAGAGGATTGATCCTTTCCACGGGCAGGTGTGGGGCTTAGCTCTGCAGACTGTTTCTGCAGCTGCTGGTCTTTCACACCTGTCAAGTGGTTCTGCCTTGGAGAATAAATGAGCATAAGGATCGAATATCATCCCCCTACATAAATCTTTCTTTATCCATTCTCTGTGTGGCAAGACCTTAATAACTCTTTGGGGAAAGTTAATTCACAAAGAGAAAAAAACTTGAGTACAAGAATTTATCATTAAAACTTAATTTTATTATGATCATATTTTGATCAAAGTTAACAAATCTACAACCAGCTTTCCTACATGTGTTCTAGGCAAGACGTAATGAGGAGGGTGGTTACCCCAAAGTTATCTCGTTCTTTAAGAATCACTGTATATTAAACGTTTTAATAGTTATAACACTTTTGTAATTCAAACTGTTTTTATTTTTAGAGATGATTAGAGTAATTCCTGGTTAGAACTGGTGACAGGGTCAGTTTCACACAGACAGAGCTTAGATGGAAACTTTGTCCTATATGCCAGCTGCCTCTCTAATGAGTGCAATTTAGGTTAACAATCTCCTTGTTTTAAAATAAAAATAATTATAGGGGTAGTTGAGCTTATCAGCCAGTCATTCTTTAATGTGAATGAATTTAAATTATTTTCTTCTTAAATGATATCAGTAGCAGAAACGAGGGGAATGATAAGCATTTTTGGTGCAGAATGTCATTGGATGTTCACCAGAGAAAACAGTGTCAGAAGCTGGAGGAAAGGGAAAGGAGATTGGAGTTTTAAAAAGTACAGCTCTAGGAATCCCAAGAGGAAGAGCGGGAGATCTGCGCACAACACAAACTGAGAGTATTTTGCAATTTAGCTAAAGGCAAACTTATCTTGTTGAAATTTGTTTTGTATGCCAAACTGTTTTAAACACAGGCTTCTTTGATGTACTGCTTCATAGCACCAACAGATTTTGCTTTCTTAGGAAATGGTACGGGAGAGGACTACAGTGTGGAAAGAGCTACAAAAGAGGGAGCAGTGGTGAGAATTAGGTAGGTTTCACAGTTTGCCAATCAAAATGTAGCTGTTGGGTTTCAGAAAATGGCACCCCAAATGCTGCTTATGAACTCAACTGGTTCCGGAGGCATGACTGTAACTGAAATTGGTTGTAAGTCCTTGCAGCTGAGATCTGGATGCTTCCCTGGATAACGAGGCAGATGAATCTTCTGTTGGCCTGATTAATCCAAGCTGCTTGCAGGTCAGATTGTTTATATGTCAGACTGGTCATAATATGGGGTCCATTGTACTTTGTTGTGCCAGTTACTTTGAACAGCAAGAACCTTAGGAAAAATAAATACTCTCAGACATTCTCCTTTTTTCTACTCTTCTCTTATTTTCCTCTAAGGAAAAGACAGAAATAAGACTTCCTCCTCTCCATTAAGCTTTCTATTAAGACATGAGTAACATTACTTTATCCTGTTCCTTCAAAGCAGGAATGAAACCCCCCTATACACCTCCTACACACACACACACACACACACACACACACACACACACACCACGCAAGCTATAAAACCTACAAGCCACTCACAGAACTACCTCTGTCAAAAGTAAGCTGCAAGCAGGGCATGGTGACTCATATGTATTCACAACACTTGGGAGGAAGAGACAGGACTGCTGAGTTTTAGGCTTGCCTGGGCGACATCGTGAGCTCAGGGCCAGCCTAACTACAAAGCGAGATCCTGTCTCAAAAAAAAAGTAAGCTTCAAAACCTTCCTTTAAGAAGGGTCCTGTTTAAGGGGATCAGGGCATATAGATATTGTCAAGGAGGGACACTATCTGCCTACTGTAATTGACAATTTTTTAATTTTAATAAAATATTTGTTTTCATTCTGCAATAATAATTTTAAAGATGTACTTTATCATTTTATCTTTTGAGACTGAGCATTTCCATGATCGATTTTCTTATGAGATGCTTATATCCTTTGATGAGAAAAGGTTTTCCCCCATGACAGTGCCAGTATTTTACATAAGTGTGTGTGTGTGTGTGTGTGTATTACACACACACACACACACATATCACAAGTGGGCTGACCCTACACATATGGTTCACCCCGTGTTCACTCAATTGAAGGCCATAGATCAAGTTAGTCTTTTTCTTTTTCTAAAAGATAAAATGCAGGCTTCATGTCTTCTTAGCATTTATCATTTAATGTCTAAAATCCTATTAGTAGCCAAATAAACAGAAATGAATATTTAGTTATCAGGAATGAGTGAGAGTGGAATTAAACAAAATATATGCCACAAATCTCCCCTAGCTGAGAATGAGCCCTTCCTGGGCTTATCTCCTTTGCCATTTGGAGACACAGGAATATTTTCACTTTTCAAATGCAGATTCCGCCCAGAAAATGAATACACATTTGAGGAAAAGAAAAAAAAAAGTAATATTTCATTTATTTAATACTGTACTAAATTTATTGAAACTGTGATGCATGAATTTGTTACTTTTGGCCTCTACAGTTGCAAGAGATCCTCAGCATGGTGGCCATCGGCTTCCAGACGGACTGCTGCTTGGGTAACAATGGTCGTTGAGATCACTTCACATGCAGCTTCAATTTTCTCCATAGTCCGGCAGGATAATGGGTTTTCTGCAATATATGACATTCTCAAGGGTCCGCTATAGGGGAAAAAATACCATTTTTCTGTCTTGTAGTGTGTATAATTAGGCAGACTCTATAGTTTATCTTATTGTTCTGAATGTTTCCATCCTTTTTCTTGTGAAATAAAAGAAGGAAACAATCTTTATAAATATCATAATATTGGAAAAGGGCATACATTGTGATAAGTATTATTTTCATCACTTTCAGCTGTGAATCATGCTTAAATACTAAATATTTCCATTTAGAATTGCTTAGAGCTAATACTTTCTCGTTAGCTTTTCATTAAAACTTGAGTACTATCCTGCTCTATTGCTGAGGATGTGTTGTGTGTAATTTTTGCTTAAGAGAAAAGGATCCATACAGAATGAACTCAGCATGTCAACTGGTAAGTTTGAGTACCTGTTCTTTATACATGATTTTTCATAATTACAGGTCTACTGAATGAAATATCGTGGGTTCCTGATTTTACATCTTAGCCCCCAACTACGTTTTTCTGCAACAGACATATTTTCACAAAATCAGAAGTTGGGGAAACACAGTATATATCAAATTAACCTGGGAATTGTAGCTTCTAGTCATACAGCATCTCAACAGCTAAGATTTACTACAAGTCTGAGAGAACACTATTTTGGAGACATTGTACCAAACAATTATATTGGGATTACTAACATAGAAAGTTTGCTAACTCACATGTCTTTCCCTTCCTTTTTCATAGACACTACTGAAAGGGCTTTGTCTCTCCAGTGACAATTTCAGACAAAACAGTAGACACTGGTGGTGGATAACCTCTAAAACAATGTCCAAGGATTCCACCAATCTCTGTTCATCAATGCTTCTCCTTTCAGGAAACAGTGAGGACTGTCTCCTTCCTGCATCTGACTCACAATTGTCAAAGTGATACTGAGCCAAGTTTGTGTCTCAGCTTTAGCTTTCATTCTGTTCGATCCTGTCTGTCATGGGGTGAGGAAGCAGGTCTACCTGGTGATGGCAGAGACGCAGCCCAGAGGACAACCGGATGCTCATTTGACAGTTAGCACCAAGCATCAGGCGTGGGGATGTGCACTTGGACATCACAGTTACTGTGGTACAATGCCGGGTGAAGGCAGCCACGTGAAGGCCAGCACACAGCACACAGCACACAGCACACAGCACACTAAGGAACCAAGCAGCTGAGCCCATCCAACCACAGAAGCATGAAGAACAAAACAAAGCACTGTTTCATTTTTTAACTTTATAGGATATCTATATATTTTATGTATACCATGGGTGATTTGTTTTTCTGTGAAGTGCTTAAAGTAATTATATAAAGATAGAATAAATTCTGAGTAAGTCTTTCCTACATCTGTATTTGGGACTTAGTAGTTTATAGAGGCCTAAGAATTTGGGAATAAAGTCGCCCTGTCAAACTGAAACAGAAAAAAAAAAAAATCAAGCAATTTCCAGTTCTTAAGAGGAAGGAAACCGAAGAGGTGACTATTCCATGTCGTGATATCAGAGACCGACTGACGTGACCAGGGCACAGCTTCCAGTAGCCGCGTCTCGAAGGTGATGGTCGTGCAAGAAAATTGCAGGCTGCTCACTCGTGGCGTCCCTTGCCCGACCTGACACAGTGGTGCTGCAGGCGCTCAAAGAAAGAGAGCACAGCTGAGCTCAAGCGTTCCTGTTCACCCAGTGCTGCACAGGGAGAGCAGAGCTGTAATCCAAGCAGCCAGAGCTCTTCACACAGAAGATTACTCAGACTGGAGGAAGACGACACAGTACACGGAGTTTCCTACTCATATCCCATGGAAAACATCCAACTTTACCTCTCCAAATTTAAGTTTCTATAATAAGCCATATTTTGTGGTCAAAGGGGCTCGCCGTCTAACAGAATCGTTTCGGTGCACACGTGACTCCAGCTCTTGGGAAAGCGGAATTTGTTATTGTAAGGAGCACCGATCCATTGCATTAATGGAATCTGTTTAAGCATTCAGTTTCTTACTACGCAGCGTATCAGTGACTGATCGGTGGTAGGGTCAGTTTTGAGTTATGACTAGAACAAAACGTCAGAGGAAGGGCAGAGTTATTTTTTTCTTCTGGAAGTGGGTCACCCATTCTCTTTGGCTTTGGTGGAACTCAGACCCCCAGGTTTTGGAGGCTTTGCATGGTCGGATCCTCAGTAGCGCCCCCCTCAGCTCCCCAGGCTGACTTGTACCACCAATTTCCCTGGCAGATGGTAAGAATGGGGTTCTTTGGCCTCCAGAGTCACATATGCCAGTTCTGTCAAAACTTTCTTCTAGTTTACCCATACATATTAAAGTGCTTTGGGGGGGCTTCATTTTTTTTTTTAAATCCCGTTCTCAGGAAAAAAAAAAAAAACTATTAGTCGTAGGTAATTAATAGAAAAGAAAAACAGACCAAAAGTGAAAGAGTTTTAACAGTTCACTTCCTTCAATATTGTTCTTCCTATTTGTTTTATCTCTATTGACAGTAGACATGCTGGGAGTTCTGTTGAAGAACGTGTGATCCTATCACTTGAGCACTGCCTTTTGTGCCTGATTAGAATTATAAGTGCATCTAAAAAGTCCACAGACGACCCCTGATGTCTCCTCCAGTAGCAGTCATGAAAGTAAGGGAAGCAGGCTCCCTTTTCCTTACACACACCTGCTGTGTGGTCACACAGGGCCCAGCGCTTACAAGGGTCTTGGATTTAGCTTAATGTTCTACTGTTACTATGTTGAAATCCTCAATAATACTTGAGGCAAGGAGTAAACATCTCATTTTCAGTAAGTCCTGTGAATTATGTAGCAAGTCCTACTTTGCACTTCACCAAATATGAACCAAGTAAATTTTTCTTGAAGTTATAAGTATCCAAGCTGTATAAACTGTTTTCTTACTACCAACAAGGAAATAGATACTTGCAGAAATAGATGTAAATATTTGACTTAAAGTGTGCAAGTCATACATTTTCACTTTCTTGCAGGGAACGTTACCCGAATGCCACATCCCAGTAGGCCTCAAATCTAACATGGTGTGGCTGGACGTGAGCCCCTTTTCCAGGGTCCCTCACATATGTCTGTGGTGATACCATCTTCCTAACCTTGCGCCCCATAACCCTCAGTTAGTCTTCTACTCTTCTTCTCTTAAGTCCCACAGCCAATGCACAGCCAAGGACTATTGATTTTGCTTTGTAATAACTCTCACTTTGTTTCCTTTCTTCCGATTCCTACGACCAGTACCATATTGGGATCCCTCATTACTTTTCCATCTAATTTATTTCAATAGCTTCCTTACTGGTTTGCCAATTTAGTCTTGCACTGTACACCCAATTAATTTTACTGATTGCTTTAAGCTTATATTACAAATGTATAGTACTGATTATGTTGCTCCTTGGCTCAAAATCCTTGAAGGCTTTTCATTTCCTTTGGAATTAAATCTATATTCTTCAGTGTGCCATTTATGTCTCTATGAATTAATCTTAATATATGAGTACATTTTTACTGTTTCCTATTCATATAAGATATAATAACATCGGGCCGGAGGGTTAGCTCAGTGGTTCCGGCTCCTGCCTTGCAAGCACAAGACCCTGAGTTCAATCCCCGGTAACCACATACAATGCTGGGCGTGGAGACTCAGGCCCACCAACAGTCAATACTGCATACCACAGTGCTGGGCGTGGTGGCTCCCATTTGTAATCCCAGCACTCAGGAGGCAGAGGCAGGAGAATTGCTGAGTTCAAGGTTTGCCTGGGCTACATAGTGAGCTCAGAACTAGCCTGAACTACAAAGCGAGACCCTGTCTCAAAAATAATAATAATAACATCACTTTTATTTCTCACGAGTTACCCATTTTGCTGGTATTTTTATTATTTTATTAACTGAATTTAGTTACTAATAGATTTGTCAAGAACTAAGAAAACACTTGAGAGCTGAAAGATGATAGTGAAAAGGTAAAGAAGGTCTTGGTTCTATGAGCCTCGTAAGCCAGAAGAAAGAATGTGAATTTTATTATGCACCAAAGTATATAGAAAGCAAAATAAAGTGTCCAGGTTTTATTTAATCAAGCCCATCGGATTATTTAGTAAAGAATAAACTGCCAGGCGTGGTGGCTCACGCCTGTAATCCCAGCACTTGGGAGGCAGAGGCAGGAGGATTGCTAAGTTAGAAGCTTGCCTGGGCTACATAGTGAGCCCAGGGCCAGCCCGAACTACAAAGCGAGACCCTTGTCTCAAAAAAAATAAAAAATAAAAAAATAAAATAAAATAAAATAAATTAAAGGGCATATGTAGAGAGAGAAAATACTTCTTATCTCATCAAGTTCATAACTGAGGCATCTACAACAGAAAAGAAAATTGACAAGAGAAAAAACACTTATTCAGTGTGAATAAGTGAAACTTTATAAGTACATAAAGAATCAAAATCACAGTTTAAACTGCACATGTTATTGTAGGATTGATGAAGAGTTGCTGATCATGGAGAAAAATAATACAGTAGAAGGAATATGAATTGTAATAAACTGGGGGAAATTTAGAAAATCTTTTCTGTTCATCTATAAACTTGATCTTCAGAGGTAAAGATGTTCTGCCCTTTTAGGTTAGAAAGACCTCTTCTCTCTCTCTCTCTCTCTCTCTCTCTCGTGATATCAGGGAGCAAACTCAGACCCTTGTGGTTGCAAAGTAGCCATAGTACCACTATAGAGCTCAATCCCTGGCCCTTATAAGTGTATCTCTCCCATACAGGGTCTTAGGAAATTCCCTATTAGGCTTTATGATCTCACATGGGGGTCATAAATTCCTTTCTAGGTTTCATTAATCTGCTAAGACAAACTGAGAAGAAACTGAGTGACCTTCTTGCTTCTACTATTTTCTTGTCCTTTTACCTTTAAATACTCAATATACCCAGGTATAATATTTGGGGGTGAAGTGTCCTCAACTTCATCACACATGCTGTAAAAGGATCTTAGGAAAGTTCATATGTGAGTGGAGTAAATTGGAAAAATTTAAGAAATACTCAGAAGCCCAAATTGATAATCAATAAGATGGATTGGATGCAGAATCAAGGATGGCTCTATTATTTTTCTAATGGCACAGGGTTCATTTTTAACATAGAGAACACAGAAAAAGTAGTAGATCGTGGTAAAGCTAAAACATGGGGAGAGTCATAGGGAAAGAGGACATAAGAACCCTGGCCCCTTCACCAGCTCATTAATAGCATAAGTGTGTTCCCTTTGACTAAAGTCTTTAGCCCCAAACAGCACTCTCATGCTGCATGAGGAACACAAAGCAGAGAAATGTTGACTTTCATTTTGTTATTTGTCTCCATTATTAGCTTAAAATTTGGGGTCAGATAATTACTCAGCATTTCATTTAGGCACTCTAATCTTTTAGGGCATGTCTATCTAAAACTGGCAATACAGGGTTGATTAGCCTAAACTTTAAATTTAAGTTTGAGTGAAAAGAAAGAGACAGACCCTGGAATTGGTTTTAGATATGATAAATTATTTAAAGAATATATCTTGGAGACAGAGGAGAAAAGACTAAAAGGAAGCCCGAAGTTAAATGTCATTCTTTGAACAACTCTATACTGGGCCAATTTTTATTAAATGATCTTGGTGGAGTAGAAGGTCATGATTATGGAGACAGAGAATGTCGTAAGTCTAAAGGCAAAATTATTTCAGGCTACTTTGGGTCAATGGTAGCTGCTTCCTTTAACATGTATCTAACAACATTCTCAAGAGCATAAAGTTAACTTCTCAGAGTATATCACTATGTTTAGCAAATTTCTATCCTTCACCAATTCTAAGATATGAATTTTACAGAATAGTTTTTGAAGCCAAAAAGATATTCCTCTCACTTGCTTTATCGTCAACCTCTCTAATATCATGAGTTATTTTAAATATGATGGGAACTTCAATTCACACCTTACTTTCAAACTTTAATTTATTCTTACCTTTTCAAGAAGCTTGGGAAAAATCTGTTGCTCAAAATGTTTTATTTTCTTTCTGTTGGCTGAGAAACAGCTGGTGTTCACTAACTATTCACATCTAAAAACTTTATAATCTAGAGAAATAATAACAATGAAGGAAAGTGAGCGGCCCTGGCATTTAAACAGAAAAATGTCAAAATTCTCTGAGGGCAATTGTGAGATTGAAATGATTGCCACATTTTTGTTGATTCTGCCTTCAAGTGTATGTATGGTACTTAGGACTTGGATAATGGTAAAAGGTATTACACATCCTCCCACCTGGTATTACAGCAGGCATAGCAATAATGAAGACAGATTAGTGCTATTTACCTACTGACACTGACAAGAGTAGCTTGTCTTTGTTCCTCCATTTTATCATTAAAGTCTTGTTTTTTAGCATTACATTGCCTGGAGACAGCAAGCTGCAATCTTGACTACTCAAGGAAAGATGTTTAAATAGTATTAATGGTTTGGATCACCCAAATATAAATACAAAGAATCTTAACCTCAATACTTTTCTTAATTTAGTTGCTTATGGAAGTATAATGAATTAGAAAAACATTGCTTTTGTCATCAAGAAGGGAACAGAGTTTGGAAAGCATACCAATAGACTCCTGTATGATGATGTTATATTTATATTACACAGATATCAAAATTTCAAGACTAATGTCAGTCCATTACTTAACTTTAACATAGATATTCTCTCACAGATTTCCAGTGGGAAGAGGAGATGGCAATTATTGTTTTTTAATTTCCATTTTCATCAATGCATGTTCGCAGTACACAATGGCCACACTTATCAAGGGGAATTAGCGCGTGGAAAACATCTTACTAGATTTCCTCCCCCTACTGTTCCTTGGAAGAATCCTGGAAAACTAGTGTTAATGTTATTTAAATTTCTTTTCAAGGTTGAACAATTTGTATTCATCTGCACTCACTGTTCATAGTCAGTATATCACTAACTTTTCTTTTTTGTTGATGCTCCCCCTCACAGAAGAACATACTGCTTTCTTCAAACAGAAGTCTGCAATGCAAAAGATGAACATATTTGGTGAAGTCCAAGGGGATTATATCTTGTCAGCTGTCACTGTCATTTTCTCAAAGCAATTAATCAGATTTGTTCAGCTTCCCCTCCATTTCAGAAACTCAGTTCAACCTCCACAATTTTGCACCGGTTAAAAGTATCCTTTTTGTGTGTGTGTCAAAGAAAATATGAGCATTTTCCCATAGGGTCAGGCTTACAGTAGCAACAAGGTCATATCTCTTAACTATAATGTAGCTACAATTCAGTTGTAGCTATTGTCAAATATCATAGCCTGGGGCAGGGAATTATGTTGACATTACTAAGATTCCTCCATACAAGCAAGTGCTACCCTTTGACATTCTTACACAACCCACGTTTTCTCCTCACAAGCGATCACCGGACCATAATGTCCCCTTTACCCCAGTTTTAAAGGTGCACAGATTTGTTGTGTGTGTTTAACTTGCTTTTAATCTCTCTTTGAGTGTTGCATTGATTCAACAATGGGACACAAACGTTAGACTTTAGAACCAGAAAAACTTTACTTATTTGGAAGAGCTTTTATTTTTTTCTAATTTTTTTTAAGTAGTCTAGGCTAGAATTGAAGTCTTTATGTGTAGCCCAGGCCAGCCTCAAACTCAGTTTTTTAACAAGAAATGTAATACCATCTCTGTGCAAAAGATTGAAAATGGTCCCATGTTTCTCACAATGTATCAAACTAACATAAAAATGGATCAAAGATCTAAACATTCAAGTGAAAACAGTAATTTATAGGAGGAAAAATAGGCAAAACACTTGAAATAATATATGTTATATATGATATCTTGAACAGAACCACAATTACACAAGAAAAAATACCAAGAATCCACAATGGGGATTACATCAAATTTTAAAAGTTCTGCACAACAAAGAAGGAATTGCTCAAGTGACGAGATGACCCAGAGAATAAGAAATAATTTTCCAGTTATTTCTTAGACAGAGGACTAATATCTAGCATACATAAAGAAGTCAGAATATATGACAGCATAAAACGAAAGACCCAGTGAAGAAATAAAAAAGTGAGGTGAGCAGATACTTTTCAGATGAAGAAACCCAAATAGCCAAAAATACATTAAAAAATGTTCAACATCCCTGTTCATGAGGAAAATCCAACTTAAAACAATGCTACAATTTTATAACAGAAGGAATGATAATCATAAAAAAATAAAAAATAACGAATGCTGACATCATTGCAGTGAAAAATGAACCTTCCTACATTTTTGTTGGGAATGTAAACTAATACAACCAGTATGGAAATTCCCCAAAGAAACATAATTAGAAATTGATATGACCCAGATGTTCCCTTATAGATATCTTCCTAAAGGAGGCAAAGACATCATACTATAGTGATATGTGTGTAGCGGTGTTTATTACAGCACAATTCATAATAACTAAATCCTGGAAGCAGCCAGTATACTCATGAATAAACGACTGGATAAGAAGAAAATCTGTTATTTATACATAGTGGAATACTATTTGGCTATATCAAAAGACAAATTTGAGACTTTTGCAGGAAAATAGATGCACCTGGAAAACGTATGGTTGAGTAGAATAAACAGACACACGAGCTTAAGTGCCTTATAGTAGCTCTTATTGAGTAAGACAAAGTTCAAAGAGCACAGTAAAGAGCAGGTAGAATGCGACAAGGGGCTGGAGCTTTCCCAAAGAGGGAGGAGGCCAAGGCAACGTGGGTGAAAGGAGCGGGGGCGGCGAAGGGGAGCACGTAGGATAAAGACACGAATAACAACATTATATGTCATAATATGAGCTAAGATTAATAATACTGACAGGAACAAAAATGGGGAAAAGGCATTTAGAGCAGAAGAAAGAAAGGTGGGAGGGAGGAGGAAGGGGATTAAAAAGAGAAGAACTAAGCTGTATTACATGCGTGTACCCACCCCGCAAGATGACTGTAAATTGTGTGTACTTCAAGCATGTACTAATAAAAATATATCTTATATCACACAAAATGTAACCTTTATTATAAAAAAGAAACTGATCCTACAGCAATACATTTATGCAAGCTAAACAGGAGAATGAATAGGGTTGTATGGCTCGATAATAGCTCTCTAGGTTGAATCAGTGCTGGAATGATTAGTGATTTACCCAGAAATCTTATGCCACACTGAATGATAACGTGGAATCCTTCCTATCTCCTCACCACGGAAGTTAGAACAGTGTTTAAAATTTCATATTGCAGACAAAATCTTTCAAATACAATATTTCATTTTCTAGCCAGCTATGCCCAAGTTGTTCACTAGTGTAAACCGATTTCACAATCTATAAAATTTATCATAAGGTGTTCCTCACTTAGCAAGGTGCTTTGAGAATTGAGACTTTTTTCTGATAGACTTTAGCATATTGCACACACTTAATACTGTACTTCTTTATATTTGAGTAATTATTTAATCAATAACTCTTTGTGCTCACAAAATCTTTCTTTTAAATATAAAACTATTATAGAGATAAATAGCCAAGCACAGAAAATGCTACTTTAATCACAAAACCACAAGTAACAGAATCATCCTTTTTAGAGTTGTTGCTTTGCTTGAGTATAGTGTTTTTTTTAAACCCAAGTTGCAATGACTTTAAAATCATGTGTGAATGATGTGCCTTCGCTGCCTTAAGCACAAGCAACACCTAGGTCTGCAAAATACATGTTCTCACCTTCTGAAAAGAAGCTCACTCCTCCTCCCCTTCTTCTTCTTCCTCTTCCTCTTCTTTCTCCTCTACCCCTCATTCCTCCTCCATCCCTCTCTTTCTTCTGGAATAGAACAAAAGCAAATGAACTGTATTTCCTAAAAGGCCACAGTGCTGAAGGCTACGTGATGTATCAGATATTCGGTATTTGAGAAGACACAAAACAGAGGGGGAAAATGAGTTAGGGCACCCAGATGCTAGATACAGATGGATTGACACTTAAAAATTCTTTAAAAATTAGATGAGGGGAAACTGGAAGATTAGGTGCTCTAGAATAAGAAGAGTAATATTTTAATGAGGTGCTACATACATGTACTTTGGTCCCTTTGAAGTTTCAGAGAAATGTCTACAAAGAATTTCTTTAGAACTGGGTCATTTAAATGGAATATTTTTTTTCTCCATATGAAGACATAGGATGTAGTATATTATCTGTAGCTGAGTATTTGAAAGAAAGATCTCTTACTCTGGGACAGGCATTTGTATCCTCAGGGCTTTCCAGGAAGCCATACCAATAGTATGAGAAGCAATAACATGGCTATTAAGAGGAGTCAGGAAATAATTTACAAAGTGGGAGAAAAGATCTAAACATATGAGAAAAGAATTTTATGAGTTACCGTGTTGATGATAGTATATATAGAAAATCTCTTCCTTGAAGGTGTTCAGCTCTTCAGCTTGCTCTGGAAGTTTCCTCCAAAGAATCACCTCTCCGGGATAATGTGAATTCCCTTTCAGATTATAGAGATCTGCTGTGGGGAAGACAAATGACGGGGTGGTCAAAAACTTTGAACGTAGTTTCCAAGTATCTGCCCATGTCCTTTGCTTTGCACTTTTTTAATGATATATTTAATCTGTAGCTTGTCACTGCTGTAGGATTTGTGAAATACTATGCTTTCATTCAGTTGGCTTGTAGCTGCTGAATTTGGGAGCAACAGAGTAGATTTTAAATAGAATATAAATTAAAACTGACTACTGAAAATTTCTGTTTTCATAAATTACTCCTTTCCATCATTTTAAGGGAAATTTAAATCATAAAGGTATGGTGATTATATTTCACAGCAGGGCTGGTTGATTCAATCCCCTAATCCCTTCTTAGCATATAATATATTTTATCTTCTTTTAGAAATCTCAATATTAATAATGGGAATAAATCTCCGAAACAAATTAAGAAGAGAGACATTTTCAAATAGTATATTAAGGAAGTTCTTTGAAGACACTCAATAATTTATTTCCCCTTTCTAAATAGTTTCTTTATAGAGACTGTTTTCAGCGGAGCCATTTTAACCACAAGGAATGAGAAGCTGAATATGGGATCTTGCACCTCTAGGTCAGCAGTTCAAATCTGGCCTGGATCAGCAGTGACTGGAAATCATTACCCCTGGATGGTTACATAGTGTTGTCAATAAATGAGTCAGTGACTCGTTTGCACTTCGCTAGCAGACAAGGGCCCTGGTGACAAATCATGTCACCCCATGCGTGACACACCATGGACAGTGCTGGCATAAAATGACACCTGTGTTGGTTATTTCATTAGATCAGTTTAGTATTTACTGAAGAGAAAAATCATACAATCATCATCCTTTCACAAATATACCCATTAATGTATAATTGGATTTTGTTCAAGATAATAAAGTAAATATTTTATGTTTCAATGAACAGACTTATGATGCTAAACTGCTTATGTTAAATTTACTCTTCAAACATATACCTTGGCATATTTCAGACGTTTTTTTTTTTCTGAACATAGGTGTTTATTAACTAATTTAATTTGTAGATTTATTACAGTGTGTGGCATGACTTTATTATTAGAAAACTGCTTCTTCACTCTCTCTCCTAACAAGAAATGGAGAAAAGCATGGTTGGATGAAAGGTGAAGAAAAAGAAAGAAACAGGAAGAAAGTGACATCTTTCATTTGCCTCTTCAGTATTCTTCCCAAGGACAAGTATAGAACATTCAGAAACATGTTGTTCTTTTTGTTGGTAAAATAATTCTTACTAGAAAATCAGTCTAAGAGTTATTCTTCAAGATATATAGCGGTACAAATTCCCAATGTTAAGTACGATCATAATGTATATCTAAAGTGTTCTGATATACCCAATAAAGAAAACAAAGACATTAGAATGGCACATATTCACCTCCTGTGGTGTCACGGGCAGTAATGACTGTGATAGGAGAGGTTGTTCGCCTCGGCTTGTAACGCTCCAAGCAGAAATTTGAATGTGCGTGATCAGGAAGCTGGTTAACTCATCCACAAAGTGCTTCCTCCATCCTGTTTCCCCTCGGGGAGCTGCCGGAGATGTGTAGCTTTCCTGATACCATCACATGGATGTACCGTCTGGACCTTTTCTATCTTGTCCTTTCAAATAATTGCTATTTTCTTTTTTTGTCCTGTCTGACAGTACACACCGGCTTTTATGCATATTAACTTATTCCAAGAGTCTCAAACTGAGGGATGTGTGAGGCGAGGCATTTCTTTCCTCTGTGACCAGTTTCCAAGTTGCAGCCTTCAGATCTTCAGGCATGCATGATGAGAGAGCCAGGTCACCTGTGCAGAAGCGACAAGATTCCTAGCAGACAGAAGGCGTGAGGTGACAGAAGGTGTTGGCTAAGGACATGGTGCAGGGTACCATTCACACATGTGGAAAAATTTCCAAGAATATGTAGATGCTATTGTCTGGTAGACCATAATTTTATTTCAAAGTGACTGCCTGTGATAATTTTTTGTCATGTATTTCCTTATAAAAATATCTTAAATGCACAGTTATTATACAGGGCCTCATTTTTTTTTCTTTCACCTTGTAAGAGTGTTACCAGGTACTAAGTAGTTGGGAATTTCAGTTCTGCACCTTAGTACCTTCCAGAAATATCTATAAATTCTCTGATGTCTACGGTATCATAAAAAAATCTCAAGCTCAGAGAATATCTCAGAATTGATGTTACCTTTAGAACTTTTTTCTCGTCTCTTTAATCTCTGTGAACCATGTAATAGAGAGCAGTGAGGAAAGAAATAGAACACCCAACATGTCAGGGACAATCTTCCAGGAAAGCAGTGGTGCGAGCAAGAATAAAAGACGTCCTGATTTCTTCAAGTGATGGAATCCTTCCACCTCTGGGATGCGAGCAGGTGGCTGAGACGGTCTTGCTGGCTGTCTTAGACACTGGCCACTTCCTCCCGGTTCCCACACAGCCATCCGAGCAGCAGTTTATTCTGGCTCCTGCTTCACTCCTTGGGGCGTGGCTGAGGAAAGCCAGAAAGCAGGCAGACAGCTGCGGATAGAAACTGTGACAGGGGCCTTTCAGTAGCCACGTAGGCTCTTCACCTGGAGAAGTAGACTTGTAGACCTTCTTCTATAAAGACAAATAAGAAAACAGAGTTTCAAGAGATACAGAATCAGAGCTACCTGACTGTTACAACAGTAAAATAATCATTCCACACAACAGGGCTCTGTCTTTGCACAAATGTGTGAAGCGTTGTCACAAAGGTTAAAACCTAAGACTCGTGTCCATAATTACTTAACCATGTGGAAATAGATTCTCAACTAGGGCTCTATGTGGAAGGTGAAATTGCAAAATAGGATATTCGGCTGAAAAGAAAAAGACACAATTATTTGTATGTTTGTGCTGCAAAATGAGCCATTTGTATTCAGAGCACAGAGCTGAAATGACTGTGATTAAGGTTAAGATGTCTAAGAATAAGGATTGGAAATTCAACCAGGAAAACACTAAAAGGGTACAAAATATGGGCCTGGGCATAGAAATCTGTTATTCTAAACAGTAATATTCCATTAAGTAAATAAATAACCATTAAATTCTGATGTGATATACAGTTTAGTTATCAAGAGACTTGGAAGCAGCAGTTAATAAAGAAGTAGACTCCAGGTTTAAAAATATGAAGATAATGTGAAAATTGTACATAAAAATACATCTTTTATTCCAGGCAGAAGGGATTTTTTCAGGAGATGAATGGCAGGTTCGATTGAAACTTAACTCTGACATTTGTTACTTTGTCAGCCTTCAGGCCACATCCCCAGGACGAAGGTGGACTTCCAAGGGTCAGAGGGAGGGACGGCAGAGGGGCCAACGGCACACACGTGCACTGCGCGGCTCCGGGAGTGTTTGGCACACAGGGGCTCCGGGATTTATTCACCGCTGACTTGCTGGGCTTATTGAAAAATAAAGACCGGGTGTTTTCTCTGATGTGAGAAACTGAACTTATAAATGTGTTCTAGAATGCATGGTTGATTTTGTAAAATAGTAAATATTCAAAGGTTAATGGGGTTTAGGGGTAAATAATGAAGAAAGAAAAAACTGATGGTAGAAAAGAAACAATGCTTGTGTACATAGGGGTGGGGGAGTTGGGGTGGGTAGGGGAGGGGAGAAATGAGAATTAAGTTGTGTCATAGACTGGTACAAATTCTCAGTGTGGAGTGTAATTGTGATGTGTATATATAATGTACCAATAAATGTACCAACAAAAATAATAAAGACCAGTAAAATAATAATGAATTTGTCATTATCATCGTGTAGCCCCCAAAATAAGTTGTGCCAGGCATTATAAATACTACAGAACTAAATAATGTATACCTATGATAACTGAAAGCAATACTTTCCCACTCAGATGGTTCTGGAAGTGACGTATCTAGACAGAAATGACGGCATTTTCTGGGCTATCAAGTGGAGAGTCCTACGACATTGGAGGACCAAGAGAAAGTCCAAGGCGGCCAAAATAGAAATTGTGTCTGAAGTCACTGCAAAGTATTAAGCAAGGAAAAGCAGATCAGAATTATGTTTGAAAATATTTTAGTCTTGTGAGGAAAGGGTGGAGAAAAGAGAGTGAGTAGATGTAGAGAAACCACTTAGGAAGGTGATTCATGTGTGAGTTGCTAAATACTTGAGTCAGAATAGTGTAATGGATTTTGCTAGAGTGAATAAATTTATAATGTTATTTTGACAGTACAAAAAGACCGTGAAAATCAGGAACACACACACACATGCTCACGTACTCATGGCCAAGGGAACTCTTTAGAACACAGATTTCAGAGAAAATGAATGCAAGCAATATTTGGAAAAGAAACTGAGCAAATTTAAACATAATAGCTAGCAGTTATTAGTATCTTTGTCCTCCAGATGTATAATTGAGAATTTTACAATATCATCTCATCATTATAACAATTTTCAGAGTAGATTGTTTGTTTGTTTTTTGAGAAAGGGTTTCGCTTTGTCATTCAGGCTGGCCCTGAGCTCACTATGTAGCCCAGGCAAGCCTCAAAAATAGCAATACTCCTGCCTCTGCTTTCTGAGTGCTGGGATTATGGGCGTAAGCCACCACACTTGGCCAGAGTAGATTTTTGATAAGCTTTCTGAGAAAATGGTATTTTGAAGTCCTGAGATCCATGTCATCACTAAATTTATAAAATTTTCTCCCTTTGTCACTATATCCTTTCATAAAATAGATGTAGTCTCTAGTTCTACTTTAAATGTGGGCTGATTCAAATTGACTATAAACTAGTATAAACTAGATTCTAGGCCAAAGAGCATATTTGGAAGGTGCAAGTGTGTAATTTTTATGGGGGACGATATCATTTAAAAGATTGACTCATACTTAATATCAGAAAGAACTGTGACTTTCTTTCAGAACAACCTTTGATATTAGAAGACAGTCTCAAGCCTGTGTGATTGTATTTGCTGAGGATTGTCTGTGGAATTATTGTCCAGAGAATTTGGGGACATCTAGAGGTCCAGGTCTATAGCTGGAGTAGAAAGGTGAGAATTTGTAATTCAGCAATTTCATGGGAGCTACAAAGCCTATTTTATTTTCCATGTATTTTGTCATAAATAAAATATGGCATGAAAGAGTTGAAATCATAAAAATTCACAGATATACAGAAAAATAGGAAAGTGACTTTACATCCATCAGAATGGATGCATATAAATAAATTTTAATGTGCAGGTGCAAGGGATAGTTTAGCAGCTATCAAAGGGAAAAAAATGGAAGAGTGTATTCTTTGTTTGGGTGGGACATGTATGTAAGGACATTGCCAAAGTGTTCACTGTAGGTGTATATGAAGGTGAGCTGTAGAGTGATTTTTTTTCCTTTAATTTTTTTGGCTTGAGTAATCACAGAACTATATGACACTTATTCATTGATTATTTTTAGAAGAATTTGTGTGTATTTCGTAATCACAAGTATAAAACAGGTATATTTCCAAGTTCCTAGTACTGAGAAATTTAAATATGATGGATACCATTCATATTGACTCCATTTGTCCATTTCTAGGTTCTGATTCATTATTCAGCATCTATTACAAGATATCTCCTTAGAATTTAAGTTTTTGAATATGTGAAACATGTATTCTTTGTGTTGTTAGTAATATTTTGAAAGAAATAAATATAGTTGATAGCCATATTTGGTGCTGAAGGATATAGGCTCCAAGATGCAAATATATGTTTAAGTAGAGTCAGTTACTTTGATTTTCTAAGTCTTAGCCTCTTAATCTATTAAAAATGTGGTGATGCCAGGCGTGGTGGCTCACGCCTGTAATCCCAGCACTCGGGAGGCAGAGACAGGAGGATTGCTGAGTTCGAGGCTTGCCTGGGCTACATAGTGAGCTCAGGGCCAGCCTGAACTACAAAGTGAGACCCTGTCTCAAAAAAAAAAAAAAAGTGGTGATACAATGTCAGATAAGACTTATGAGATTTAAATCCAAGATAATATATGTAAAGTATTTAGTAAAATACTTGTTATCTGCTATGAAATAAATGATTATTATTGATGTTCAATTACTTGAAATACATTAGTAAGCTCCTAACTGCTATGTTTTCCAGAGAAGTCCTGCAATCATTCTAATTTTAGTGTTTGTTACTTTGATAAATGATTCATTTTATTACTGAGAAGATATGACCTACAATTATTGAGTGCAGGATATAGAATTCATATTAGCTGAAATACAGAAATATTTAAAAATGTTGTTTATCATCTGCTTTTATTATTAACCCTACAGTCACTGTAATATTTCTCTGTAGTTACAGGCATCCAAAACAGATTTTTTTTTTTTTTGACAGGGTCTCTCTTTGTAGTTCAGGCTGGCCCTGAGCTCACCATGTAGCTCAGGCAATCCTTCTGCCTCTGCCTCCTGAGTGCTGGGATTACAGGTGTGAGCCACCACACCTGGCACTGTGGTATGTGGTATTGATGGCTGGTGGGTGTGAGTCACGATGCCCAGCACTGTTTGTGGTTACCAGGATCGAACTCAGGACCTTGCGCTTGTGAGGCAGGTGCAGGAACCACTGAGCTAAATCTCCAGCCCAAAATTTTTTTCATCTTAATTGTCATGAAGGAATAAATCATGATTGTTGGCTTTAATGTTTTGTTAATAAATAGGAATATACAATGAAAAGTATATGCAGAGAGATTTTTAGAAGAATTATCTTCTTGAAAAGGTACAGATTTAGAAGTTTATTAGAAAAGCTTTCTGAATTATAACCAGATTTTATTGTTCATTATAAAATGGCCCATATTTATCTGAAGTGTTCAGTCCATGTTAGTGGTGAAGAAAAAGTCACAATACAAACATTTTTGGTGGTTGGATGGTTACATGTGAAGTGAAGATGATTCAGAATAGGACAGCAGTTTTCTAAGAGGAAATGAACAATGATAGGCGGAACTCAACTATGTGAAATCAACTGAATAAGAAACATGTGCTTCTATTTCAAAAGAAATACTAAGAATTATTCCATTTGATATGTTTTAGAAATCTCTCATTTCTTGACTAATTATTAATGCAATTTTTGTTTTTTAAATAATCACTGGAGTTTATAGCTTTACATTTTTGGTGTGGGAGGGCTGGGAAGTCCACCCAGGGCTACACTGAGCTAATCTCTGCCCAGCTTACCAATTGCAGATCTGCATCAGGAAGTAACTCTTGTGGCTTCTTCTGTTACATTCCTTATTCTCTTACTATCCCTTTAAAAAGAGGTAGTGAACACATTCTGGCAAGAGATGTTTGGTCCAAATATTTTGGATCTTGGCCTTTATATAACCTAAGGAACTTCTTAAAAAGAATGTGAAATAATATATGTAAAATTCAGTACATAGCTTTAGAAAAGGGAAGTCAGAAATTCAAGTTTCATGACTTCATGAAATTACAGACAGCCACATAGAGTGTTCTGTTCCCTCCCTATCTGTGTGTGGGACATTCTCAAGTATTTCACACACCACATATGGGTTTATGTTATAATGAAAAGAAAAAAGCACTGGGAAACAGTTCTACATATGTTTCCCAATGTTTTGCTAGCAGACATTAACCCTTCACCCATTTGTCTTTTTAAAGGACACTGTATGCTGAACAGTTCTGGAAAAGAAAGGTAGTGTTTCCTCTGGAGATCAGTGCAGGTTTGCTTAGAGCCTTAGAAGATAAAGTCTTTCTCTGGGGAGAAAGAAAGGCATGCTGCCTTTATCTTTAGACTGCAGTTCTCTAAGCACAGAACTTCTGCAATTCAGCTTGCTGGTCATGTGCAGGTATGACCTTGCCTTTCTTGTGTTTACCTGTGGGGATTTTAGCTGAGGGAACTTACACAAGTGCTGATACTCTGACTCTTACTGTTGCTGTGAATAAAAGCAGTTCTTTATCCTTGACCCTCGATACTTGGGTCTTTTGACACAAGCCAAGAAACTTTTCAGGCTAACATGTTCCTTTCAGGAAGGACAGAATCTCAACTGTTAAGCAGCTCTTGCTGGCACACTACTGAGTCCTTACTCTCCATTAGGTCACATGTAGCAAGTGATCAAATTAGTTCAAAACTGTTATAATTATTACATTATGGACGTTTTATCATTTGTTCTCTTGGGTGATCTGTATTCTAGTGATACTTTATATTTACTCATACTTTGAAGTGTATCCTGGAACAGAAAGAGAGAGTTTTAGTTATTCATTTCCTTATTTACATAAGTAATTGCACTTTGGTCACTATGATCAATACTGAAGCAATGATATTTGAAAACAGACAATCCTCTGCATTTGAAAGCTTTAACATTCCTGCATCTTGTCATTAGACATTTGGATTATATTGTCTTCATTTTTATTTCCTACTTTACCATAAGACCCAGAATGTATTATTGCTTCTATAAGACAAATTTTTATTGAGATATAATTGATACGCAAATTCTATGTATTTGACTAATGAGGTTCCACGTGTGAATACAGTCACAAAATTATCACCATGATCAAAGCAAATAAACATATCCATCATTTTCAAACTTTTCTTTATGTTCTTCATTGCTGTTATCTTGTGGTAAGGACACGTGAGGTGAAACCTAACTGTTTTACAGACCCTTTCCTGGAAGTTGGGGTTGCCCTTCCAGCTGTTTCCCTCATTTCTCTGGATTGTGCTCAGTCGTTCCAGCTTCGCGGTAATTTCTAGTCTCCTTAACAGCTCCTTCTGATTTCAGCCTTGCCACTTCATTATTTGCTAAATCTCACCATTCCAGACCCCAGAGAGACTATATTTTGTTGCTGGTCTCTAGTCTGCCATTTTTTAATCTCTACTTGTTTTTTTTTTGTTGTTGTTGTTTGTTTGTTTTTGTTTTTTGAGACAGGGTCTCCCTTTGTAGTTCAGGCTGGCCCTGAGCTCACTATGTAGCCCAGGCAAGCCTCGAACTCAGCAGTCCTCCTGTCTCTGCCTCCCGAGTGCTGGGATTATAGGCATGAGCCACCATGCCTGGCTCTAATTGGTTTTTTATTAATAGTTTTTTAAAAAGTTACCTGTCCTTATTTTCATGCTCATTATATGCTAGACACTGTAGAAAACATTGCACATAAACTATGTGATTTAATATATTGTAATCCTTCAGGCTAAATATTATTTTCTAATTTTACAGATGCGAATTCTTAGGCTTGGGATGTTCAGTAATTTGCTCAAGGTTACAGGCTCTGCAAATTAGAAAATACTGGTTCCAACTTGGATATCTCTAGGATGGTAATGTAGGACATTCTGCCCATCTTCTTAGTCTACTTTAATTTTTGCTAATGGTTTTGATACTATGGCCCTTAGGAACTGTGGACTTATTTTCTGACCTTTGATATACATATTGAGGAGACAACCAGTAATAATAAGTCATGTAGATGTTCCTTATCCAATGATGTGGTTCCATATAAAAATCTACATGTCAAGTAATTTACAAATGAAACTGGGTCTATTTTATTAGAAAAATTCTTGTTAGTAGGAAACAAAACAAATGAGCAATTGAGTGAATAAAACTAAAGTTATTCTAGGATTACTATTTGAACATATCTAAGTTTTTTATATTTGATTTTCACAAAAGAATAGTTTATGAATTTTCATAAGCTATCTCATAAGATATTGAACATGTTCATTAACTACCCTTTTCTCATTGATCGTAACAATGCATGAAATATTATACACACTTAATAAAATTGTTAAATGAATAAATTAAGTAAAATTAAAAGCAAATAATAACATACTATTATGAAATAAAGTAACTAACTTCATTTGGTATATTATATGTTACTTAAACACAGAAACAGCTAAAAGGAAAAAAAAAGAATAAATAAGAGGAGCCATTTGAGGAGATACAAGTTAATGCAGGATTTCCTTCATCTAGAATAGTCTTATCTGAGAAAGGCTCAAGTCTACAGAAAAACAACAACAACAAAACACCAATTTCTAGAACAACCTTATATCTAAGTAAATAAGTTCAACATGTAAACATTTGTTGAAGTTTCCCTAGGAAATGTTAAATCTAGGATAAATAAAATGAAGCAATTATTAAAATAGTAACTATTGTAACTACAGAAATCTGAGTCACCTTCATCTCCTTTTTTTATTTAGAGTGTCTGTATTTTATCCCTGATTTGCTTCATTTGACAAGCTGATTTTCTGACCTTGTATTCTGAGCATCCTGTTTCTTTCTGTTGATAACAATGAGTCCAATCACTTTCAAATCCTAATTTATACCTTTCTCCTCTTCAAAAATATTCCTCCTACAATATTAAGCTTATAATATGATCTCATGTAGGACAGGAATGTAGCTAAATGGTGCTGTTCCCGCTTAATGAATGCAAGGCACTGAATCTGATCTCTGGTAACAGAAACAAAAAAAAAATGGAATAAGAAACAATATGCTCTCATGGAAATTCTATGTGCAAACTGTTTGAGGTTTCCCGTCTTAGTCCCAAGTCAGCTTCGTGCTTCTGGAGCCCTTTGTATCCGGCTCAAGTGCCTGTTCTTACCTTGTTCTTTGGACCAATAACGTCCCTGATGCTGCTCATCACTAAGCCTCACTTCAGTATGGTTTGGTTGGGGTCAGTGCAAAGTGCTCTTTGAATATCATTTCATTTTTATAATACATATGAAATATGTATAATACTCTTGTTTTCCAAAAAAGAAAAGAATAGAAAAGAAGAACTTAGAATTAGTCTTGGAGGGCTCAATCAATTTGTGAATAGCTCAAAAATAGTTACAGGGAGCTAGTGTTCAGATCAGAATTCTCTAACTGGAATTCAAAATGTTAGCAAGAGGCTGTGGCTAACTTTTCAAACTTCTTGTTTCCTACACCAGTCGGCTTCCTACACAGAGTGAGGGAAATACATAAACAGTGGGTTTCTAACACAGGTATAATTGGAAAAGAGTCAAGGCCTCAACACGTCACCAGTAGGAGTGTATTACTGACTACAGAGAAGAGAGAAGGCTCCACCGAGAAGGAGAGGATGGGTCTAGCAGCTGGGTCTTCAAGGCTTTCAAAGTAAGAAATGTGGAAGTTTTGCAGCCAGAGTCCACTATGATTAAGTGAGCAACGTGCTGGAGAATTATTGATAGGATATATTGAGTATTAGAGAGGGAAATGAGGTTGGGATCCATGCCAAGCAGAGATCTTCAAAACCATAGCAGAGATTTATTTTGTTGGCAACAGACAGCTGTTGAAGAAAAGCTGTGGAGGACAGGAGATAATATACTGGCACTTGAAGGAAGCTATCATGGAGTGAGTGTGAAGGGCAAATTAAAGGACATTCAGTTTGGGAGCAAAGAAACCACAGAGATAAGTTTTCTAAAATAGGGTTCAGGTATTGTAGAGATAATACAGACAAGACAAAGTGATTTTGCCAAATCAGTGGTGATAAAATTTACTTGGTGCCTGGAAAGTAATGGAGACAAACAAATAGCAGTACCAAGAAAATCTACCAACAATTACTTATTTATTACTTCTACATTGCTCTTGGTGATACCTATGAAATCAGAGATTTGTGATCTAGAAATAGTGAAACACTTTGGAATAGCCATACTCAGTGTGAAGGCAATAAAAATTCCTAAGTAGCATTGAGTATACCACTAAAGCTGTAGTTTTACTATACAATGGGATCAGCGCTCTTTCAATATATGCTATTAATGGCAGAAACAGTGATATTACAGAAAGAGTACGGATTTAACTTCTGACTTTGTTTCATTAGCTGTGATTCTCAAGTATTTATGATAAAGTTTTGTTTCCCTTTGAATTATTTTCCTGTTAGGGTAATTGATTTTTGTTACATATTTTGAAGGGTTTTTTTTTGTATCTAAGTGAAAAATTATACAACATCAATCACAGTGATACTATGTCTTCTCCATCATGTTATTTGGTGAGCAATATATCTTGCACAGAAAGAAAAATCTTTGCCATCCTCTGTATGGTGGAACCAATAATGTAATTGTCAATGACCTACCTTTCCATATTGTTTGAAATCTGATGCATGTTCTTGAGATTTAAGTGGCATAAATGATGAGGGTTTAGGGAAGAGACACGATTGTGTTTATCTGGAAATTTTTATTTACTTATTATTACTGCTCCAGCTCCGACATTACCAAACAAGAGGGAGTGCCTTTTATTTCCTGAAATCAAAATTTACTCAGTCAAATAATACAGTTTCCTTATATATGAGGATTTTATTTTTTATTTTTGTGGTACCAGGGATTAAACTCATGACCATGTGCTTGCAAGGCAGGCAGTGGTAGCAATGAGCTAAATCTGCTGCCCAGATATGAGGATTCTTTATTTACACAATGCAAGGTATCCTTTAAGCTTTTACACATTTTACCTCATTATAATTTTCCAAAAAGAAATCAGACCAACTAAGAGCATACAAGAATATATATTTGTTCTCTACCCTTCTGTTCTGAATAACATATAGGCATTAAGTAACCATAGCCTTCTTAGAACACAAGTCTTAAAACAATGCGAGAGTCTTTGGTTCTAGGGAAAGGTGACAGCAAAGCCGTTTGGATATATTTCCAGGAATGTTCTTCTATTTACAGAACTCAAGGGTATACATTTAAAGTCAGTTTAATTTTGTGGCTAAAAGCCTGACTAGGTCACCAAGAGGAGGAGGCCACTAGAACATCCTTCAGGAGGGAGTTTGAGGTCAGCAAGGAAGGACGGTGGTAACTGAGTGTTGTTACTGATCTTGCACATGATCCAGTGTTCTCAGGACTGTAGGAGAACAACCATATTCGGTAAGCAAAATCGTTCTCATGTATCTCTTTGTCATTTATTAAATAAGATTGCTAACTAAGATACCTCGTTGCTGTATTTAATAGATTTTCACTCTTTTTCTTGGACAATCACAAATGAATATTACATCAGTCCCACGAGAGAGGAGGGCAAAGATTCTCCCTGTTCGACAGAGAGGGCAACTGAGGTTCACATGGCAGTCACTTATTTCATCTGTGTGGAAACAAGAGCACACCAGAATCAGATTTCTCGACTTCTGGGCTCATAATCTTTTACATAATGAAGAAGCAACGCCTGCCTTCAATCCATGAGCACATAAATGCTCTGGAAAAACTCCCTCCTGGCACACATGAATAAACTTAGCTCCTGAAAGAACAGAAACAAAAGGATAAGAATGTATCTCTCTTTTGTTCTGTGTAGATTCTCTACACTCCTCCAGATGACACCTGGAATGACTTTTGTTCATGAGAAAAATTCTGAAAAGATACCTGAGAAGCAAATGATGTGAAACTTCTAAAGCAAAGCTATTATTGTTGTATTACTTGAGTAGCTCAGGTAAAGTCAGTACATCTATGACCTTTGAATGCTGAAGAAGATATGCACTTGCTGAAGAAGATATGCACTAACGACAGCTGCTTGAAATAGAACAGACTAGAAAACCAAAAAGGAACAGTGGCTATTAATGAATCCAAGAGAAACGATAACTTTGGAGAGGGCAGGGAACATAACTGCAAGAACAGAGCAGAATTGGAAGTTCCCATAGGAAATCTAATCCCTTTGCTTGGAGCTGGCATTGAATGTTGGCCTTTGCGGTACTGTACACCCCTGGAGGGCTCCTGTGGTTAAAGCCCTGTGACCTTTCATCTAACAGAACAGCAGCAAAACAATTTCCACTTGTATTGAGAAGGAAGCAGTAATAGCCGGGCTCCGGGGCTGAGGGCATCGGACAGAAGGAAGAAGTTACCCTCTGTTTCTGTGCACACAAAGACTGGTGAAAGAATGAGCCACACAGAGACTACTGTCCCTCACCCCAGCTCAGTGTCTTGGCCTCTGAATATGACTGGGTGCATCGTGATGAGACACAAACATACAAATTCCACTTCTCTTGAGCAAACTGAAAGGAGTTGGCTCTTATTGCTGGGCATAAAATATTCAGTTTTGCAGTAGCCTTTTAGAAACGCCCCAGAACTATAAATGAAGGGAAATGTTAGATTCTAACTTCTTTCTGATTCTAATGCCTGTTGTTTGTAGTCACTTTCCCTATGGACAAATATCAAGTTCTTTAAATACTTCTGAGGACAAGTGTAACCCAATTCAGTAATGTTAATAACTATATTCCTGAGCTATCAAGAAAAACTCATACAGTAATCCATCATTATAACTGAGTAAGAAAATGCGTGACATTGTTTATATGAAAATTGCCCACATTTTCAGTCAAATCAGTTTAATCAACAGACATTTGTTGAAGTCACTGTGGATTAACAGAAACAAAATGAAATCTTTCCATTTTTACCTTTGTACTCTGGTATGGTAGAAAGAAAGAGAGATATGAATGCAGTAGAAGATTGTAAGATGAGCTATGATTAACATTTGAACTAACATGGCAGTATAGGCAAGGAGATGAATTCTGAAATGACCTCTGAAAATGGTATAAAAAGAGGTGAGATTTTTGTCTGAATTATGAATGGATCTACTACATAATTTCAGATGAAGGAGAACACTGGAGTTGAGATCAATATGAAAGACACATCAGGCAAATGGAATAACAGATAGTTATTTGAATATGACTCAGGAGTTAGGGCATGTGAGGGTGGAAGCAAAGGAAGGCTGAAATATAGGTTCGGGTCAAATAATGGGAAGCTTTAAATGCTAGGCTAAGTAATTGGCATTTATTCCAGGCAATAGGAAATGAATGTTTTACAACAGGAGAATGGTAATATGTCTAGCAGAAGAGTGTAGTATTGATTGGTTGGGGAGTCCAATAAGGTGACCATAACAGCATAGAGAGAGGAAGTTAAGAGGGTCAAGACTTAAGTGAGATGTGGGAATAAAGAAATGGATTTATTCAGGAGACGTTTTGAAGATGATTCAAATTTTGTGAGTACTGCAAATCCCTTACAGGACAAACAAATACAGGTGTGTATGCTCATTAAGGTCCTTTTGTGGTGATTTCAATTGGGTTAAAAATGAAACTTCACTCCCAGGAAGAAAAGAATGATAACATATCATTAAATAGGCAATTTGAACAAGTGCTTTAGATTGTGTGTAAGGATAACAAGATGTGTGTAAAGTGGAAAAATGCTAAGTTAGTTGATTGTACATTATGCTTTGGGCAATTTTATTGATCATCCTGTCTCAGCATTCACAAATGTGCACAGTAGTGACAAAATTATTTTAAAAGTTGCAATTTAATATGCTTATTCTTCATATAAGAAATTATTAAACAAGTAGAAAGACTTTTAATTAAATAATTTGCTCTAAAAAGTGTAGAATTGAAGTAATTTCCATAAGATAATTATCGCTAATGATGATGGTGTTGGAGAATATGTGCACACAATGTTTAAGTGTTTTCGGTGTCTACAACTCAGAATCATAAAGGTTTAGAAACATCTCTCCACAGCTGATGAAACTGGTGGAGGAGTTTTTAATACTTCAAATTTTACTGCTCAATTTTATGGACAGATATTTTATGAAAGGCATTGCTCTTTGAATCGATACTGTGTTTACAACATTAATTGAATAAATAATGAAAATAGCCATTAAATAAGGTAACCATAGTAAGCAATTTATAAATAACCATTTTAAAGCTGTAGCTAAGTAATTGATTATGGCATAAAATTCTTTGCCTTTAAAAATGCAATATGTCACTTTAAAAGATTGCAGTTCTCACAAAAGGAAAAAACATGCATGTTTGTCAAGGAATCTATTAATCAAGAAATTCAGCAAACATTTTAGGATGCAAAGGATTAAATCACCCACACATTATTGACTTTCTTATATATATGACCTACTGGAGGCTGGCATAATATCTTGCATTTTAAATTTTAATTTAGTAAAATAAAATAATAGAAAATTTGTGCACTTCGCAAATTGCTGTTCTATTTTTGACACCTAAAATAAATAATGACAAAAACTTAAGCATGTAGAAATAATGCTGGTTCGTAGAGAAACCTCCAGTATCATATTTTTGTCTTTATGTGATTATTACATTAAAATATAAAAATGCAGGTAGCAATCAGAACAATTAGCAGTGAAAGAGAAAAAAATTACAACTCTTATTTGTTATTCAAAAAGTTTTCACAAGTTACATCTCATTTTGCCTATTTTCTGGTTTCTTAAGAATCTATTTGTGTCGACACTGATTTTTAATGAAAAATAATCTGTTGCATAAATTTGGTGCACATGCTCCCTAGGTTGGAAATAAATTTATACACTATTAATATATACATGATATTGAATATCTGGAAACATTTACATAACTCACTAAATATTTTTTCTTTTCATTCAGCTTCCTGTAATATTATATATCACTTCAAAGTGGAATTTGACTTAAAATTCATAAATTTCTACATTTGTGAGCAAGCACAGGTGTTGAGTTTTTAAAGAAAAAGGTAATAGAACTACCTGATTCCGAGTGCTCATTCTTTTATACACTCCTTTTAGCCTCATGAATGCTTCCTGTTGAGGGTCATAGCCACTATTCCTCCGGGAATGAAGGTAGAACTGTCAGAGTGGGGAAAAACACACACTCACATTTGTGCAAGGATGGCACATTACTACTGTTTAAACTCATAGACCTGAATCAACAAGGAGACAAGAAGACGGAATATTCTCAACCTAGGAGTGGATTTCTGTTTGACCACCTTCAAGCACAGTTTGTGTGAAGAGAATACAATGACATTTTAGGATGTTTAAATTTGAAGATAAGAATGTTGTAATAATCTGATCTCTTCCCAAATGAAGAAATGATACACTTCATAGCAAAGCCCTATCCATTATCCTGTTTTATTAGCCACAGGAAAAAAAGGGTGTCAGAGAGCATGTATGTGCTAGAAGTTCAAAGAGCATCCTCCTGAGCTTTCCATAATAGAAACGTGGATGGAAAGGACTCGAACATTCCTAGGTGCAACAGGCCCACCATGGCTCAGACGTGGACATAATTAGTTCAAAATTAGCTAACTGCAAACAGAAATTAGGACGTCACCAAACACTAACTTGGATGAGATACATTCAGAGCAGGAGCCATTATTAGACATATTAAAAAGAGATAATTTTAAAGGCCAATATTGCTAGCTATGATTCAGCACTATTTGAGTAAATCTCCTGTGTCTCCTTAAAGCAGAATAGTTTAACATTTACTTGGGAATGTCTTAGACAATATAAAGTTTAATAGGCAAAAACTTCATTACATATGAAATTTTCTGAATGTCTTTCATACTATATGTAGCTAAATAAAACGAGACAAAATGGAAGATCAAATTGGATATTAAATTATTATTACTTTTTTTTTGAGACAGGGTCTCGCTTTGTAGTTCAGGCTGGC
>PVIC010012960.1:0-23065 GCA_004025085.1 Thryonomys swinderianus
GATTTTTCCAGGGGTTCATTGAATCTGGCTGAAACAAACCCTTTAGGAATATATTTTTTCTTTCGATTTTACTCTTGAGAAATTTATCCCCGTTTTGAGTGCTAAGCTCAGATTACAGTTTGTAACTTAACATTTAGTCTCAGTATTGTTATAGACTTGCATTTTATTTTTTCTGCTTCTAGTCTTGATATCTCATTCTGATTTACTATGGTTACCACATTTATTTATTCCTTATGTGTCCTGTTTCTAAGCATTCATACAGGTAGTTCAGACCCTTTGTGCATTAAAGAGGAGCACTTGAGTGGACATACAGACAAATGAAGGTTGAATGGCTCTGAGTTATGTTAATGAAACTCTTGGTTCTCTAGTTGTGGACAAAATAAAGTTCAAAAGTGTAAGCCATTTATGCAGACTGTTTTTCTGTCCTTTAAAAAGTCTCTTGCTTGTCAAATGAGGGTAAATATTTGAAGTTGGCTATGGTAAAATATTTTGAGGGTGAAGAAAATGGTTTTAATAGAACTACACCTTTAAAAGGAGGATACAAAAACCCATTCATACACAGAAGATAGGAAAATGAAATAATAATAAATAACAGTTAAGTGCAAAATGCTGTTGTCATCCTCTCAACAGAGGTATATAATTCTTTTACTGTATTAAAAAATAATGCAGCACTGATGTTATTTTCCTTTTAATATTATTAAACTGATTTCCTCCGGTGGTAGAATTTGTGTTGTTTGGTAGTTTTCAGGTAGTGGTGGATCATGTAACAGCGAGTGCCTGGGCGCTGCCCGTCACTGTGCTGTCCGGACCTCAATCAGGGATGAAGTGCATGTTACGCGAAAGGGGGTGCAAAGCTCCCAGTGCACAGTAGCTGGACAGTGTAAGTTCATTTTCCTCTCAGCCCGCTGCTATATTTTTCAGCAGAGGAAGGTCAGCATTTCCTGAACCCAAGTGATATTTTTTTAATCTGCCTATGTTTTCTTTTATTATGATAGGAAATTCTTTTTCCTCAGAAAGTGAGATTATTATCCCATGATGAAAGGAAATGATTTCTAATGGCTCTCACTTGAAGAGAGAATTATTTTGTTAACAGCCTTGGGAATAGAAGGCAGTTGTGAGCAGTTACTGATGAGGGGCAAGAGGTCAGGAGGGACACAGTGAGGACAGAGGTGTCCAAGGTGGTGTTGTCTGGAGAAAACACACCGTGTTAATTACTCTGAACACAGCTGAAATTGTTGGGGGGAGTAAACATGACAGTGCCGATAGGAAACAGCAAACGTAAAAGGAGCTGTGCTACTTCACAACTCTGCTTTATTGAGTCTTGAGTAAAATCAAACAGGAAAGACTGTAGACCTACAGAGCTGCCAAAAATGCAGTGGTCTCTGGATCCTTGACAGCTGAACTGCTGGACCATGTGGTATGTGAGCCGGCCGGGAAGAGTCACTGCTGGGAGCAGGGACAGGTATGCTGGAGTCCAACGAGGCCAGGGGTGCGTTCGCAGGCTTTCTGGGGCCTGCTCCTGCGCAGGCTTCACGTGGACTCATGCTTAGCTATGGAGATCAATGCAAGGAAAGCCTAGAATTCCTGAGCTGAGAGGGACTGAAGACATTATCTGACTGAGGCCAGAGATCGAATTTACTTGCCCACAGTTGCTCAGAGTTGTTCAAACTGGGGCCAAGACTTGAGTCTGCGAGCACAACAAAATGCTAGTCACAGGAGAAACCATTCTTTTAAAAATATAATGTGTCTTTCTGCTCATTCAACATTATCCAGGTCTGAAAGTCCTGAATTACTAATTAAGCAAAGTAAGATAATAAGCAACTGCTACCTTTTCTTTTGCAGTTTAACAAGAGTTTATACCCCTGACCCAAACTGCAGGATAAATTGCTCCATATAAAAAAATAAGGAAGTGCCAGGCGTGGTGGCTCATGCCTGTTGTAATTCCAGCACTCGGGAAGCAGAGACAGGAGGATTGCTGAGTTTGAGGCTTGCCTGGGCTACATAGTGAGCTCAGGGCCAGCCTGAACTACAAAGTAAGACCCTGTCTCAAAAAAGAAAAAAAAAAGTATATCTGAGGTATTTTATTTTTAATTTGAACCTTTGTTGGTACGTTATATATACACATCGTGATCATACACAATATTGAGGCTTTATACCAGCATATGACACAATTTAATTCTCATTTTTTCCCATTCCACCCTACAACCCCCTGCTCCCTATATACATAAGCTTTGTTTCCCTTTTTTTATTCCATATTTTTTCTTCCCCTTTTTACTTACCCCTGCACCCCATTTTCCTTTGAATATTTTCTATTCAACAATATCTTCCATATATTCTAAAGCTCATTTACATCTTCAGTTTCTTGTACCAAACATACGATATTTACAGATCTGTGACCTATTTATCTCACTTATGAGTATGTCCTGAAAGTACATCCATTTGAATATAAATGACTCAAACTCACCATTCTTTATGGCAGAGTAATAGTCCATTTCATAGAAAAACCACATTTTCTTTATCCAGTCTGCAGTTGATGGGCATTTGAAGTCTTTAATAAATGTTAACCAGAAAAACAAAAACTGGCCTGTACTTATTGTATGATGGAAGAAAGTTTCATTAAGCAAGAGATTTCTGCTTAGTAGGTGCTTCATAAATATTAACTGATAAAGATTTTTAGTTTGGTGATAAGATAAAATAGGCTTAAGCAATCACTATGAAATCAAAGTGATATTATACATTTGATTAATGATATATAAGAACAGTCATGTCTTGCCTCTTTAAGATGCACAATACCACCATCTATATAGAATGAAGTACAGTGGAACATAGAACATGTCTAAATAACTGTAAGGCAAGAGAATCAGCAAAATTATGTCATATTTTATAATAATGCAGTTTGCATAAGTTTTTAACTAACTTTGAGGTGTTTCTCCTGGTAGCTGACTTCTAAAAGTATATGTATTGGTGTATAATAGTTATTTGTTCCAGAACCTTAAGGCACCAGGATTTAACTATTCATTAATGTCCCCACCAACAACAGAGTAGGAAACATCAGAGATGAGTTGAATCGCTTCTCGGCCTTTTGGCTAAGATCAAGTGTAGAGATGAGTTGAAATTGGATTTGCTATTTCTTGTACATCTATAGCCATTGCAAGTTTTTTTAATAGAAGAAAGACAAAGGCTGGAGGGTTAGCTCAGTGGTTCCGGCACCTGCCTTGCAAGCGCAAGGTCCTGAGTTCGATCCCCGGTAACCACATACAATGCTGGGCGTGGAGACTCACTCCCACCAGCCATCAATACCACATACCATAGTGCTGGGCATGGTGGCTCATGCCAGTAATCCCAGCACTCTGGAGGCAGAGACAGGAGGATTGCTGAGTTCCAGGCTTGCCTGGGCTCCATAGTGAGCTCAGAGCCAGCCTGAACTACAAAGCGAGACCCTGTCTCAAAAAAAAAAAAAAAAAAAAAAAGAAGAAGAAAGACAAAATGAGGTCAGAATTATAAACAGAAGTATTTAGACTGATGAACTAAGCTTTTTAAGATCCCTTTAGCCCATTATTCAGATGAAAACTGTTAATCATTAATGTCATAGTGAGACTGTATCTTTCAGTTTTCTTCCTTGGGTATTAGAGAGTGGTAGTTGGCCTGATGTTTAAGAAACAATGTGAGGGGCTGGAGATTTAGCTCAGTGGTTCCACCACCTGCCTAGCAAGCACAAGGTCCCTGGTTCGATCCCCGGTAACCACATAGATCAATACCGGGCATGGTGACTCATACCCACTGGCAATCAGTACCACATACCACAATGCAGGGCATGGTGGCTCACACCTGTAATCCCAGCACTCGGGAGGCAGAGGCAGAAGGGTTTGAGGCTTACCTTGACCACCCTGAACTACAAAGCAAGACCCTGTCTCAAAAAAAAGACGATGTGAGTTCACACTTTGCTCAGTCATATTAACTAATCTCTATAAATTTGTGTGTTCCAACTTAAAAGTGCAAGGGCTGGGGCATTTAGCTCGAGTGGTACTGCACCTGCCTTGGAAGCACAAGGGGCTGAGTTTGATCCCTGGTACTACAAAAAAAAAAATCGTCCAACTTAAAACTTGGTAGGTTATATTATTATGAGTTAGGTGCAGCTGCTTGTACCACTAAATGATGTGTTTTCTCTAGGTTTAATTTTCATAGGCTCTTTCATGGACTTTAATCTTCAGTGGACCCTGGTTTCTTCCTGAAAGGCCTGTGGTAGCTCTGGAGCTTTCAGTCAGGACTCAGCACAGTCCCTAAAAGCCTCTATGTATGATGTGTGGGCTGTCAAAGATGACTGGTGTCGCTTTCTTCTCTGTGAACATTTAATCAGTGAGGTGACTCACAAGAGCTCCAGGCCTGCGACTCCTGTGTAACTGGAAAAAGTAATGCACAAATCCTTGGCCTCTCTTGACTGTTCAATTTGCTAGTGTAGCATTTCTTTTTAGTTTATTTGTGCTTTTTAGCACTAAAAAACTAAACTTTTTAGTTTATTTTTTGTGCTTTTCTCCTAGTTCTTCTAGCTTACTGTTTATTTTCAAAAATCCCTCCCCATAGCCGGGTGTGGTGGCTCATGCCTGTAATCCCAGCACTTGGGAGGCAGAGGCAGGAGGATTGCTGAGTTCAAGGCTTGCCTGGGCTACATAGTGAGCTCAGGGTCAGCCTGAACTACAAAGCGAGACCCTGTCTCAAAAAAAAGAAAAAAAAATCCTTCCCCATAACATCTAGTGATAAGTACAACATTCCTTTCCATAGGAGTACTGTAATTGATGACAAAGCTTATAAATCAAAAAACCTTATGTTTTACTTCTAAACTAAAAGTGAAAAGAGACCACATGCAAGACAGCTGTGCAAAAGCAAAGAGCATTGGTTTTGAAAAAAATAGCTTGATTCCAAGTCTTGAACTCGCAACTCATTGTCTGTGTCATCATGGTTAAATCTTAGGCTTCTTGAGTTGCTTTATCGGTGAAGTAAAGAAAATACTACCTGCTTTATGGACTGACAAAAATAATTCTGTGAGCAGTGTTTTATAAACTGAAAGTACCAAATCAGTGAAACTCATTGCTGCATGTGTATAGACATTGGAGCATAGTTGTCTTTGTTTGAGCATTTAAAACAAAAATGAGTTTGAAAAGTCTGTTTTAATTGTGATTCTTCTATAACAAACCTCATATTTTTCACTTGCATATAATAATAATGTAAATTTTGAGGATTTGGTAACTAATATAAAGTGAAATCAATACAAACGCCAGTAAGATAAAAAACTAAGCAATGGTGGGCCGGGGATTTAGCTCAGTGGTTCTAGTGTCTGCCTGGCAAGCACAAGGTCCTGTGTTTGAGCCGCAGTACCACATACCACCGTGCCCAGCGTGATGACTCATATTTGTAATCCTAGCACTCTGGAAGCAGAGGCAGGATTACTGTGAGTTCAAGGCTAGTAAGTTCAGGGCCAGCCTCAACTACAAAGCGTGACACAGGCTCAAAAAACTAAAAGAAAAAAAAGCAATGATCCCATGGTCCATCATGCCACAAAAGTGTGGCATGTGTTTAGGAAATGTGGAAATTAAGAAGGGAAAATCCATTTGTTTTATCCTAGTATCATACTCCTTCCAATGACTGAGAGATCATAAAAGCAGAACTTGGGGGCCAGGGATGTAGCTCGGTACTGGAATGCTTACCTAACATATGGGCAATTCTAGCATATTAGTACTTTTCAAATGGATAATATTGATAGCACATTAAATAGCTGCCTTTAATTTTTTAGAAATAAAACATAGACTAGTTTATCATTTAAAGAAAAAAGTTTTCAGGAGTCAGGGTATAAAAGGAAATTAGAAAGTTGGTAGGGGAGAATTAGTTGGGGAGAATTAGTGATCTGCTTTGAAGACTTAAAAATTAATGGAGGCAGTGCCAGACGTGGTGGCTCACGCCTGTAATCCCAGCACTCAGGAGGCAGAGACAGGAGGATTGCTGAATTTGTGGTGGCTTGCCTGGGCTACATAGTGAGCTCAGGGCCAGCCTGAACTACAAAGCGAGACCCTGTCTCAAAAAAAAAAAAGAAGAAAAAAATAATGGAAGAACTAGAAAAAAAGAAGTAAGGTGTATTATGTGCAGGCACAAATTCCCTTTGAGGAATGTGATCATTATGTATGTTAAAAGTATACCAACAGAATTAATAAAGTTTGACTGAGGAAAGAAAGGAATGGAGCAACAAAGCTGAACATACATAAAATAAACCATGAATAATAAAGGATAACACCTAGTACTATAAAAATTTTAAGGAAATAGAAGAATAAAGTGTAGTATGAGTTAAGTAAATCCTTACTTCATAGTAGAAAGTCAGGTCATGTTGCCTGTAATTTATGAACTAAGTTTATTTTTTAATGTTTCTATATTAAAAAGTTAAGGAAACTAGGTATGATGGTGCACACCTGGAATCCCAGCCCACAGGAAGCTGAGATAGGAGGATCACTACTACTTTTTTTTTTTTTTTTTTTTTTGAGACAGGTTCTCGCTTTATAGTTCAGGCTGGTCTGGAGCTCACTATGTAGCCCAGTCAAGCCTTGAACTCAGCAATCCTCCTGCCTCTGCCTCCCGAGTGCTGGGATTATAGGCGTGAGCCACTAAGCCCAGCACTGTGGTATATGGTATTGATGGCTGGTGGGCGTGAGTCACCATGCCCAGCATTGTCTGTGGTTACCGGGATCGAACTCAGGACCTTGCGCTTGTGAGGCAGGCGCTAGAACCACTGAGCCAAATCTCCAGCCCAAGGATCACTACAACTTTGATGGCATCCTATACTATATAGTGAGACCCTGTTTTAAATAAATAATTATTCAGTGCATAGGTAATGTTATATCCCATATTAGCTTGGACATGGCTAGATGGAAACCAAGTCATTACTAAAATACTCAGTTTTTAATAATAGTTTAGTATAAGAATGCCAAGGACATTCTGCTGTGAGGCGTGACCATACTTGACATGTTTACTTTTGTATCATTCTCGTGCTCTCGCTCCAGAGTGTACATATTCAAGGGTTAGAAAAACAGTTGACTTCTGGGCATTATCCCAACTTCTAGTGAAGCAGGCATATTTTTGTAACACGGTGGACTTACATGCTAATCACTACATGTGTTCATTGCCTGAGATGAAAGCATAGATTTAGATCAACAGTGACAGCCGACAGTGATTTGGCTAGTCTCACGTGCTCATGCAGATGGGAATCATGATGAATTTGAAGCCCAAAAGGTAGTCTTTTCTAGAACTAACTCTAGAACTGACCGAAAGGAGCTGTTTTGAGCCACAAACTGGCAGGAGGAATGAAGAACTCAGGAGAGATCTCTGCCCTCTGGCCATACTTGATAGTGGGCATTTTGGCCACATCAATCATCTTTCCACCCGCCTCCTGGTATTTGTCTGAGCACCTGCTGTAAGCCTGTGGCTGGGGTGTTGGTACAGGAAGCAGCTCTCCGTGGTGTCTGTGATCTGACACTGTGACACGTTGGAGACATTTTCCTTCTTCCCAGCTGTGCAATCCATAAGCATTAGCTTCCTTGACGGGTCACACCACTCAGCAACAATTTTTAGGAATTACAGTTTTTTTCAACTGCTAGATTATATATATTTCTGACTCTTTTATATTTTCCTAAATGTAAGTTAAAATCCTTAATTTGTTTATATTTGTGCATTGCATGAAAAATTACATACCAATAAAGTTCAATTAAAATGCAAGCTTAATAGTATTTAAACATTTCCTAAGTTTTTTTCCCAGATTATAAGTCAACTCATTATTGGTAATTAGTTTGATTTAGAAAAACTTTTCTTGTCAATTTTTAATAACTTAAAAGAGGTTATCTATTACAATATTGAATGTTATTTCATCAGATTATTTTTAGTACATAAAAGTTGGAAGTCGTGGAAGACTAACTTCATTCTACCAAACCAAGCAGTATTTACCCTGTCTGCTGTGACATTTTGCAGTATTTCCCCAGTGTTGCTGGCTCTGGACTCCACTCAGTTAGGGACCCCAGCTCAGACTTCGGTGTGTGGCCTCCCATGTCTGTGTGGCTTATGTGTGCTGTAATAAGTGTTCACTGGGCACACAGGCAAGAGAGATTTCCCTTCCCCCTCTTCTGCTCTGACGCTGGAGGCATCCTGAAACAGAAGGGCATCTTTCTCCACACACCTGTCTGCCAGCACCTGACCGAGCTTTTGCTCTCCTGTCTGCCAGCCTGGCTCCGTGGACCCTGGCTCTTCCCCAGGTGGCTGTCTGTCTGTCAGAGCCACAGCACAGGCTCTTCCTGCCGGGGAGGGTGCCATCCAGTCTGTCTGCTCTGTCTTTGCTACTAATGTGTCAGCTGTCCTCGCCTCCTGTCTTTTGTCCAACTATAGCCTGAGTGGCTTCTGTGTCAGTTCTGTCCTAGACCACGTAGCAGCCAGTTTGTGGACACCACTCCCCTTCCTGGGGGCCACGTGAGACCTAGACCTGAACCACTGACCAAAGTCCAAGAAGTCCCCGTTTCCCTGCTACAGGTCTGGGTATTGTCCTGTTGAGTTGTTAGAAGTGCTGAGCCAAGCGCAGATACGCACACGTGAAACCCCAGCCTCTGGGGAGCTGGGGCCAGAGGATTGCAGATTTGAGCCCCACCTGAATAACTTACAAGATCTTTCCTTAAACTAAAAAATTTTAAAAAGGGTTAGTGACGTAGCTCAGTGTTAATGCCCTGGGTTCATTCCCCAGTATCACCACCAAGAAACAAAGAACACTGGGTAGAATAACTTTTTTTTCCTTTGGTACCAGAGATCAAACTCAGGACCTCGAGTACCCAGGCACCACTGTGCTGCTGAGCTACATCCCTGGCCCTAGAATGACTCTCTGCACTCATAATTCCCGCTGTCTGCCACCCAAACTGTGAGAACAAATAGTGTATAGAGGGCAACATTAATTTTTGTGACTGTACTAGAGGTAAAGAACAATATAATGCAATAATAAATACAGCCAAGTTTTACAATAAGACTGGAGAGATTGAGGTACCAGCTCAACTGTGCTTTGATGTTCAGCACTGGCCATTGAACTAGAATATTTTTCAGTTCTGCACATGAAAATGAACCTGATGATGGTATTTACACCATAGGCTGCTTATTAGGTTTCATCGAGCTGGTTTGTAAAGCACTTAGCACAGCATGACACAGGGAAGGTACTAAGTAAGCTTTGCTCTTCTTGTTGTGCTGAATGATTATTAGCTACGTGTTGGGTGCTGGGCATGGAGCACTTCAGCTACGAGACTGCTGCATCCTGAGCTCCACAAAGAGAATCACCCCCAGCAGTACTGTGGCACACACTCTGAGTGTCTTGCCAGAGGACGCTGATGATTTATTCTGTGTCCCTGAGGCACCTGGCTTTGCTCAGAAAATACCTTGAATAAGCCTTTTCTAAAAGGTCCCAGAGAGATCATGGTACACTGAAGGGTTCTTTGTCCTGTCAGGGTGCTGGGTGGCGCTGACTACACCCACACACGGGGACCCGCTCAGTGGCTTCCTCTCCAGGCTGAGATCACCAAGCAGTGAACAGTGGTTTCTGGGTGACAGCCATCTATTTAGTAAAGCTCCCCCATCGCCGGCAGCCTTTCTGAACCACCTCCTGTAGTTCGCAGCCTTTTCCCGAGCCAGAAGATGATAGTGTGCCCGTGAATGATGGCTTACACAGACTTCTGCCTTCTGTTTTTGCGACTGTCCCGTATGACTCGCGTGAGGCAGCATCAGTGCTGTGCGTGGCCTGCTGGACTCGGCAGCCCGGGTGCGGGAGCACACCACCTCGGTTTGCTTGAGGAGGCCACCAGGCTCTCTTGCCCAGTGGAGGGCTTTGCATCTGGCAGACTAGCTCCTGGGCCACAGAACGAGACACTCTTCATCTTTGTCCTTCATAAACTACCAACAGAAGGGTAATTCAGTGAGAGTAGAAGTGATAGAAAATTGTCATCCAAAGACATCAGATGATGGAAGGACAAAGAACTGTCATCTTCAGAAACCTGAGTTTTACTTCAGAACTACCACTGCCAGCCTTGATGTTGACTAAATGCCCTTCTACTCTCAAGAAAAGGAGGAAGGAGGAAAGGGGAAGAAGGGGGGAAGAGGGAGGAAGAGGACAAACCAGAGAAGGAACCTAACAGTGTACTCCTTTGTGTGATTTCTTTTGTTTTTGTTTTCTTCTTGAGGGGAAAAATGGAAATAAGTCAGAGGGATGGTATGTCTGCACCTTTACAGCTGTGTGGTGAAGCACTAACCTTCCAGAATAGGTGAGGGGATCCTCCAGAACAAGCCGCTGTGTGTAACACCTTAGAGACACAGTCCCAGAGAGTGAAGAAGTTTATCGTAAGCAGCTAGAACTAGTTAACTTCCATGATCTTGCCGTGCTACCAAACTGGATTCAAAGTTATTCCCACCATCTTTCTTTCAGTGGATAGTAATGTGTGTTCGTTTTGGATTCACAACCCCCCCCCATGAAGATGTATATTTGAAAATGGGTCATTATAGATACTGAATTCAGAATCACTCTGTCATGTGGAGACATCTGCACACAGATCTGTACACAGTTCTGCAATCTGTACACAGTTCTGTAATCTCCTGGTGAGAAAGAACTGAGCAGGGATGTTCCTAGCATGTGACCAGTGACCCGTGGAGTTGTCTACGAGGCTTTTCAGTCCTGAGCACTGCAGAGGTGAGCACTGGCCAGGCAGTGACTGATGACCCAGAAAGCACTGTCAGCGCATGAGTCGTGAATACCGTGTGTTTCTGCCAGGCTGTTGGCCCCAGTACATCCCTGCAGCCGGGATTGCTGTGGCCTCTCTGACCCAGCTGCACCTTTGGTCACCTGGCCCACTACTGCTCCCTGCGCGGAAGCCGTCGCATGGCTTCAGGTTCTAATTATTCCTTCTGCTTTCAAAATACTCTATTTCTGGCCAGATCATGTTTGCTTTTCATTCTGACCTGAATGTCACATTCTACCTTTATGCAGCCACAGCTGTAATTTTAGGAGCTGTGGACTAAAGTGTGCTTACACCTAGAGGACTGGCAAATAGACTTCCTACAGTGATAGCATAATCTATATCTATGCTGACCAATGTGGTGGCCAAAAACCACATGTGGCTACTGAGCCCTCAAAATGTGGCTAGGGTGTTTCAGGAACTGACCTTTCTTTTGGAAGGGGGATCTCTTTTTTTTGAGACAGCATCTCAAGAGTTCAATCCTCAAACTAGGGGTGATCTTCCTTCCTCAGCCTCCCGAGTGCTGTGATTATAGGGATATACCAACAGGCCCATCAGGAACTGACTTTCCCATTTGATTTATTCTGACCCAGCTCAGGTAGCCATCTGTGTGTAATGACCCTCTAAAGCATATGCCTGGGCAGTATAGGAATCCTCGCCTTACCATGCAGGTGCCTCCTACGCATGGCTTCGGCATTGTTCATGCACACTGGGCCATCCTTCTGGAAAATAGTTTTGTTTCCTTTCATTTTTTGAGATACTTTTTTGTGTTTAGCATATCAAAATGCATAGAATCCTGACAAAAGAAAGGTCAGTATAAATTTTGACCCACTTAAATCTAAAGTGTAAAGTCTTCAACACTTAAGAAAAAGTGCACCAAGTTTGGCTCACTTACCCCTTGGAAGGCTGGGAGGGGTGACCCCACACGTCCTCGCTTCTGCCTCTCAAAAGTCTGAGCCTTAAGAAAATTGTTATTGGCACAAGACTTATTTCTTTAATTCTAAAAGCAAAAAACTGTTTTCTTTTTCAGATACAAATCTGTTACTTGATGCCTTGTGAAGTTCAGTGACACTCTGAATCCTATCAAATGTTATTCACAGAGCCAGACAAAAGTCCAATCACATGAATTTCATTAGGCTAAGAATGAAATTCTGAGGTTATAGTCTGGGAAAGGGAAATTGTGGTTTATAAATTCATAATGCTCTGCAGATAAACATTTAAAACATTAAAACAATGATAGCAGTTTCCACTGCCCTTGTTAAAATGAGCAGTAAATTCCAAAGCCCTACAGAGAAAATCTGAAAAGGTGGCAGTTCTTAGTTGCTTAACACTTCATGACTGGAAAATCTTTAAGGAGTGAAGAGAACATGGTAATGAACAGTACAAAGGTTAATGCCAAAAGGCAGAGGGAGGTGCTTATTAAGAAATGCTTCCTCCTCCTTTTTAGAAAGGTTTTTACTTCATTTAGTGGGTATACTTTTTCATTAGGTTTAATGAAGTTAACTTTTTTGTATAGATTAGGAAATTATAGAAACATCTAGGTTTGGATACACAGAATACTGAGATTAATCTAAAATGTTAATTGATGCAAATTTGAACAAACAAAATTACCAAGTGCTTATTTTCTTGTACCGAACAGATTTACAGTGTTCTATTAACACTTTTTTTTTAATGTAAACCTTTGGAGTATAATTTAGTGTACATTTTTAGTTCACTTCTTGAATTTATTCTTGTGCTCGAAACTGCTATCACTTCTGCATCATTATTGTTGTTGTTAGAAGTGACACTGCTGGTCCCATAGAGCCTCCTCATGTTCTTTCTGCCCCAGCTCTTCCCTGGAGAGACATCTAACACCACAGACCGATTGTCTGATTTTTTTTTTTTTTTGAGACAGGGTCTCGCTTTGTAGTTCAGGCTGCCTCTGAGCTCACTATGTAGCCCAGGCAAGCCTCGAACTCAGCAATCCTCCTGTCTCTGCCTCCCGAGTGCTGGGATTACAGGCATGCGCCACCACGCCCAGCTCTGTGAATTGTCTGATTTTTTTACTTTCTGTAGGTGGGGTTGTATGATACATGCTTTTTTATATCTCAGCATTATGTCCCAATAATTTAGCCCCATTATGTCCCAATAATTTAGTTTTGGGCTATAACAAGTTACCCTTTTTCCTCACCTGTAGTAAAGCATTATGTAATTATATCACTGTGTATTTCTCACTCTACAGTTGTTAGACATTTGGATTAATTTAATAATCAGACTATTACAAATAATCCTTCTTGAGCATGGTTTATACGCAGCATGTCACTCAGATCTGTGCCTGAGAGTGGAGCTGCCACATGGCACATGTGTGTTATGCAGGTTTGATAGATACTGACAGACACTTCCCAAGGTATTTATATGGTATAGAAGAGTTCTGTATATACTTCACGTTGTCAGGATTTGTTTTTCTTCTTGGAGCACATAGAATAATCATAACTTTCAGAGAAAGCCAGTTATAGATATTGCCACAGTGATTTTTCAAACATACCTATTGACAGCTTTCCATTTACTGCTCTGAAAACCCCTCAAAGGAAGTGGCCCCTGGCCCAGGTCACTTCTGCCATTATACTTTGCACTTTGGCCCTTCAGTGAAGCTGCTGGATAAGGGAAGAGTGAAACATTGCAGGAACCTGTGGCCTCAGTGGAGTGAGCCACACAGTACATTGTGCCAAGTACTCTCAGAGTATGTCTGCTGAATTTTTAAAGTAATTTGATGTAAATTACCCATAGTTTACTCAGTTGAATTCAACAAACTTTTTTATGATGGCTTAATTCTCAACCTTGCATTTTATTCAACAAGAATAAAAGATACCGACTAAGAAAGACTCCAAAAGGTGTTATATTGTGTGAGTAATAAAGAAAATACACAGAAAAATTTCCCATTTTTACCCAGTGGAGAGGCAGAATTAAAATCTGGTGCTAAAATGTTGTGATGGTTCTGGAAGGAGACTCAGTGTCTGTGTTGGTGTTGGCAGTGGGAATATGCAGCGACCCAGAAGTTCTACTTAAGGCCCAGGGAAGTACTCGAATGTGTACCATGAGTCAGAATGGTGCTGATTACACCCCAGGTCTGGGACAATGAGAAAATCTTTAAAGGATGCATATTCATATCATAGATTATTATGCCAGCATTTAAAAAATTAAGGTTTCTAAACTTCAAAGCCTATGGGGGATGGAATTTTGTTCTTGCTCAGTCCCCTGTCTTCAAAACTAGCTGGAAGCATTGTATGTAGTAAGTAGATACTGGATAATAATTTTTTCAGCTGGGTGTGTTGGTGCACGCATGTGGTCCCAGCAGTCAGGAGTTGAGGCAGGAGGATTGCTGTGAGTTCAAGGCCAATCTAAACTACACAAGAAGATTGTCTCAAAAAATAATAACAATAATAAATAGTAATAGTGTTAAAGGGTTACCATGGGAATGGAGCAAAGACACACAGAGAGTCAAGAGTCTGGTAAAAATATAATTTTACTTCAAATTGCAGTGGAGCCAGACCACACCAAGTTAGTGCTCAGCATGTCTGGCCCCCGACCCTTGTCCTGTTCTTTCTTATGTAGTCTTTTACTCCTATCTCATTCTTTGATGGCTGGATCTAATTTAGCAGACGGTTACATTCTTGTTAACAGTCTTTGTAACAAGCAGGGTAAAGCTTATTTAAGTCCAATGTCATTTACATAGAGGAGGAATAAGAAGCATCAACTGATAGTTGTTAATTTGGAAGGCTCAGAAAGCAGCCTAAAGTGAGTTAATGGTTTACATTTCTCCTTTTAAATTCCCAGTGGCTAAAGTGAACCGTGTAGACAGTGCCTCTTTATATTGTAGCCAAGTCCATTGCTCTTTACATTTGACAGCAGCTGGAGTATCTGACTCACACGGCCTGATGGTTAGATGGATCTTCACACACAGGGACCAGGATTACAGCAGGCATTTCCAATCTGCATGTCTTTCTAATATTCCCTCCCTTTGTCTTATACCATTTTTTAATTTACTTGCTTTTCTCTAACCATAATTTTTTTTTTTTTTTGAGACAGGGTCTCGCTTTGTAGTTCAAGTTGGCCCTGAGTTCACTGTGTAGCCCAGGAACAGGAAAGCCTTGAATTTAGCAGTCCTCCTGCCTCTGCCTCCCAAGTGCTGGGATGACAGGCGTGAGCCACCACACCCGGCATTGTGGTGTGTGCTACTGACTGCTGATGGGCATGAGTTACCACACCCGGTATTGTATATGGTTACCAGAGATTGAACCAAGGACCTTGCACTTGCTAGACAGGTGCTGGAACCACTGAGCTAAATCTCCAGCCCTGTAACCATAATTTCTGAGTGCACCTGTGAATATATGATACAGTTTCAAGCTATGGAATTGAGTAAACACAGCACACTGCATAGAATGTGTACTGCAGACATGTGTGAGTCCTTGGAAACACTAAAAAGAGCACACCAAGATGTGAACTACACGTGTGTACATGCACCAGCCCACAGAAACTTACTTGGAATAATACATGCCCAGTGACAGTGATGGACCTGGAGTAGGGCTTTGTCAGCTTTCTGTTGCTCTGGAAGAATATTTGAGATAACAGTTTAAGAGAAGGAAGGTTATTTGGATTTTCATTGCAGAAGTTTCCATTTGTAATCGTGTAGTCCTGTTACCTTTTGGGCTTGTTTTGTCATGGTGGGCGGGAAGACAGAGGAACAGGAAGGAGGGCAGCAGGGTTCCATTCACTCTGTTCATTCAGGGACACTCTGAAAAGCGTCAGCACCACAGCTGGAGAAGGCCGGCAGGTCCAGACTGTGTACAGCACTCCACGCAGGCAGCAGGTCTGTTCCAGTCTGCCCAAGCAAATGCATCCAGTCCATCCCTGGGAATCCCCATAAACTTCACAGTTCTGGCATCGCTTAGAAGGGCAAGTCTGCAGCTTTCAAGCTTTAATGCAAACTCAGGTACGGGTGCTTATAGAAGTCAAAGTAGCACAGGGTGTACATTCCATTTCCAAAGAAGGGAAAGGGGCAAAGAAAGATTGGGCCAAAGCAAGACCAAAACCATGCAGAGCAGACCTTTCAGTCCTACATCTCCATTGCCAGCCTCCAAAGCAGACAGACCTGACATGTTCTCCAAAATGTTTGAGCAGCCCCAGCCCTGCGGCCTCGCAGCTTGATAACCAGACCACTCTGGCTGGCTCTGCTGACACCAGCAGTGCCTCCCAGCAGGCTTCCCAGCATCTTTGGTCTCACTTTCTGCTTCCTACATCACCCTTGCAAAGACTCTGACCCTGCCATGCACTGCCCGGCCTTCCAGGCTTTCCTGTGGGATCCCAACAGAAAGGCTCCCAACTTCTGCCCTCTGCAGGCAATGAAGGCCAGCATCAGGTGGGTGAGGCCAGCACGAGCCCCCAGGGCCCACTGTGGCCACAGCTGCTGTGAGTGCTGTGAAGGCTGGACATTGGGTCTCACCCTGGGAAACGATTCCTTAGGCACCCCTATGTGAGCAGGGTGACCATCTTAAAAAGATACTTAATGCTTTTCTCCTTTCAGTGTGTGATGGGCGGGGTCCTGCACATTCCTGAGATCTCAGGGCATCATTCTGATTGTCCAGTGGAAAATATTGGGCTGCTTTTGCTAGAAGAACCCAGGACTTCGTGTGTGCTTGGCAGGGGCTCTAACCGAGCTGTCCTCTTGGCTCGCTTCTTTTTCATGTCACTAATCTCTTTCCCAACTTCACCCCCTTAGTTAGAGCTTTACATACACTCATATTCTAGCCAAAATACAAGTTTTCAAATATTCTTCTCTGGTTTTTGCTTCTCATTTTTTCTTACTAAATTTGGCTGAAAGTAGCCAGTAACGCCCAGACCACTGGCTGAATGCCCCTATCATGACATTTCCTTCACCTTTACCTCCGCTTTCTCACAAAGTCACAACACGGGCACAAAGTACAGACAGAATCTTTCCCAAACGTAATCTCTTCTCATTTCCACCTGCAACTCAGCTGCAGAGCTTCCTGTCCTCATTCCTGTCAGTGCGGTGTCTTCCGAGGCCCCGGAGCTGCCCCACGCACTGCATACAGCAGCTCAGCTCCCCTCTGCCTTCATTCTCCCATTAACTCTGGCCGCATCATCAGAACTGCCCATGAGAGTGACCACTGCTCAGTCCAGCTGCCCATAGCTCGCTCTGTGCCAGAGTGCGGGACCCTAACTCATCCTGAAGGTTTACTTTGGTTCATGGCTTCGGGAGTTTCAGTTGTTCAGAGCCTGTGTTATTTGGTACATTTGTGGTGTCAGGAGAAACCCTTTCACCTGTGGCAGCTAAGAAGCAGAAACAGGGCCAGCATCCCCATGTCACCTTCAAGGCCGTGCCCACCTCATCTCTCAGCAGAGCCACAGGCTGGCAGCCAGGCCCCGATGATGTAAGAGCCAGGGAGGGGACCAGATTTGTAGATCATGTTCATGGAAGACTTACAGCCTTTTTAGTGTTGCAAATTTGGAAAACAGTAGTTTCCCTTACCACTTGGGGAATTACAAGATAATTTTAAGTTCCATTGTTGCCACGTGAAGATTCCCAGATTGTCTAGCAAGCTGAACTCCGTCGAGTACTCCTCCTTCCAGAGTGCTACAGTGCCTATACAAGCATCCAGAGGGTCTGGTCTTGCTAGAGATCATGCTCCTGACAGGAAACCCTTGAATAGTAGAATAAGGAAGGGCGAAGCTGTTCAGAGGTTGGTAACCAGATATACATAGATCCAGCTGTTTGGAAAGTTTCTGTCTTTGCTCTGATTTTGTATTAGAAGGGTACATAAAAAGGTTTTTGTATTAGGTTTTTAAAGGGTTTTTTGTTATTTGCTGATTTTATTCACAACTTTATAAAGATGTTACAAAATACCTTAAAAAAGGGGTTAAAACAGTACAGTTAGTAGACATAGGTAATAAAGAATATGGAATGAAAGAATCAGGAGGGGCTGGAGATTTAGCTCAGTGGTTCCAGCACCTACCTAGCAAGTGCAAAGTCCTGAGTTCGATCCCCAGTAACCATGTACAATACCAGGCATGGTGACTCACACCCACCAACAATCAGTCACACACCACAGTGCCAGGCATGGTGGCTCACGCCTGTAATCCCAGCACTTGGGAGGCAGAGGCAGGAGGACTGCTGAGTTTGAGGCTTGCCTGGGCTTCATAGTGAGAGCAGAGGCAGGAGGACTGCTGTGAGTTCAAAGCTGTCCTAGGCTAAGTAGTGGGCTCAGGGCCAGCCTGAACTACAAAGCAAGACCTTATCTCAAAAAAAAAAAAAAAAGGAATCAGGAGACCAAGACTTTTCATCCCATCATGCTTTTCCTCCTTCAGGGACAGGCCAGGCTCTTACCGCCTCATTTCCATATCTGCTGAGTGAAGAGGTTTGATTTGACAGTCCCTACTTCCCACAGCCAACCCAGATTCTGCACAGGGAAAACCTTTTTTCCCTAGCAAATATTTTTTAAGATATATTTTCAAGGTAAGTAGCATTTTGGTCAGCAAGGCCCTGCATCTAGAGCCCATACAAGGCAGTTCTACTGTAAGTTTTGGTCTGTAGCATTTTTCCCAGAGTAGCCTCATGCTGGTGCAGGAGAATCTGAAGCTCTTTCCTCTCAGGGAAGACTCACCTGTCTTTTCTTCAGTTCTTCGTTGACTCTGTTCCCAGCCACCACTTCTTTCAATAGTGCTTCTGACCTGCTCTTTGGAGAGCTGTTCGGTTTCCGAGGACCTGGCTCTTGCTGTGTACTCCAGACAGAGCCCTCTTGTTCAGTGACAACCCCTCTGGGATCAGGAAGCTGTGTCTTCCATGGGACAGTCCAGGAAGACACAGGCGCGGGCTCCTGTGGGCCAAGGACACTGTGGTCTGCACAGCGCTACCTCTGTGCTGAGGCCAGGCATCCCCAGTGAAGTGAAAACAGCTCCCAGTGTTAACTGTGTTCCAAGCACTGCACTGTGCTGCCACTTACTTCATTACTGCACACAGTTTCCTAATGGGCTGGGCCTGCTTTAGCCTGGCTGTAGAGAGAAGCCCCAGGGCCTCTCCATGAGCAGATCCACCTCTCCGAGTAGATTGTACAGCTGGGACATGAGTCGGGACTGTCAGGCTTGGGCCCGCCCCGGGAACACAGGGCACCTCCTGTGATGAACCTGCGTCTGTGGGTCCTCCAGAGTGCAGAGCTGCTCGGCCCTTCAAAGCTCTTCCAGTGGGAACCGAGGAGCTGCTCTGCCCAGGACACCTCCATGACCCATGAATTCCTCTCTCCCATTCCTTCTCTACAGTGATCTAATGTGCTGGCATGGCCAGTTTCCATTAAACTCCCTTTTAGGTTTTAGTGTGGATTTCTTATCTGGAAGGCAAAACACTTTTTTCAGCTACTGGTCATCTGTGAGATGTAGTGCAGTTCCCTTTTCATTCACATTTTTGTCCATGGAATACATTTAGCCAGCTCACTCTGGGGTTCTAAAACGGGCCAAGTAATACTGAGTGAAATATTTGCCACTTTTAAATTGCATTTTAAATGTTTCCTTCTCGGTTACTGAATAATTCCAGAGATTGGAGTTCTCTGGATTTATGTTAACTCCTTTCCTGTCCAAAAAAGAAAGAGAGAGAGAAATAATCCAATCAGTTACATGCTTTCTTAAATTTTTTCCTAGGTTAAAAGAAAGTCAAAATATAATTTTCAGTAAGTATTTTGATTGTTACAATATTGTTTTTTCAGGGCATCTGTAAACTGGTAGAATATGTACCTTAATAAACTTAACTATTTTCTGTCTGCTGCAGATATGCTGTGTTTTATTCCTAATATTTGAAAGTATACCCTAAATATACATCAGTTTTCAAATTTCCAGTAAGAAATTTTTACTTTTAGATTCCAGTGAATTAGAATGTTTAAGTAGGTCTCATTTAGATTGAGAATACCTTTGAATCCAGAAGAAAAGATGGTTCTTCTATTAAACCACACAATAATATTACTAAGATTTCATGACCATGGTTAGCCTCCTTGAGAGAACAAATTTTTTTTTTTTTTTTTGCCTTTTGAGACAGGGTCTCGCGTTGTAGTTCAGGTTGGCCCTGAGCTCACTATGGTGCCCAGGCAAGCCGCCGCGAACTCAGCAATCCTCCTGTCTCTGCCTCCTGAGTGCTGGGATTACAGGTGTGAGCCACCACGTCCGGCATTGTAGTATGCGGTGTTGATTGTTGGTGGGTGTGCCTCCACGCCCAGCATTATATGTGGTTACCGGGGATCGAACTCAGGTCCTTGTGCTTGCGAGGCAGGCGCCGGAACCACTGAGCTAACCCTCCGGCCTGAGAGAACAAATTTTAATTTCATTACCTATACTGTCCTGTGTATCCAGAATCTAGTTGCTAAAGTGGCACAGAAAAAGTACTTTCATGGACTTAAGTGGAAGATTAAAATCTATTATATAATTACTAAATTGTATAGAAAATTAAGAGCTAGAGTATGTCAAATAAAATATTAATATTGGGCATATTCAGTGGAAAGAAAAAACTGGGAAAAGTGAGAAATAACTGACCTTTGAAAGCAGCATGAAATTTGGAAAAGCAAAAAAGAAATCAGTTTGGGGACAGTGGCTTCAGGCAACAGACAGTTGCACAAACGTGCCGCTGTGTAGGCTGCAAGGACAACGTCACCCCCAGCGACTGTGCCTGAATCAGCACAGAATCTCCTGCCGTCATTCCCTTCACCCTCTGCGTCCTGTCTGTTCCTTCTCACCCTGCTGCACACGCCATGCCGACCACGGCCCAGTCAGAACCTCTCCATCCAAAGCCCTCACTCACATGCCTGGGGAGCAGCCTTTTGCTCCGCAGCCGGCCCTGCATACTATCTGAGGGGTCTTTGTCCCTTCGAGGTTGAGCCCTTCTTTGGGGCAGGAGATGCACAGCATTTTGGTATCCACAGAGCATGTGCTGCAAGGAACAGTGGGGGAAATTGTTTCTCCACCACCAAGAGTTGGCAGTTGGAAGTAAATGGTTTATTTTCAGTTGTAGACTTAATGTTGCCAAAAGAGAAAACAGAAAAATCTCCCTATTAAAAAACAATAATATGGGTTAGTAGGTGGCTCTAAATAGGAATGTATGTAAGGACTGAATGTATAACTGTTTTCTGTATCCTTCATATTTACTTGACAAAACATTGTTATTTGATTTTTAATTTAAAAAGCCCTTCAGGTTTAAATGTTTTTAAAAATGTATATGCTTGTCATGTTACTATGTATGACACCCAAGACACAGGAACTTGTACCAGTTAGATGGAAGGAGGCAACATGGAGGTCAGAGGAATCGGCCAGAGCCAGAGGAGGGGACTGAGGGAGAGGATGGGCCTGGGCTGAAAGTCGCCTGCTCTGCTGTGAGACCCCACTGTCTGCGCTATTTCTGCTCCCGGTTCATAGACGGAGCAGGAGAGAACTGTGCTTCAGCCCAGGCTGGGGATCCATCTCAGTTGTTTGTCCATTTGGGACTGTCGCAGTAGTGTGCATGTAGCAAAGGCCACCTCAGCAATGTCTGTGTATACCCGAGGGAAGCCGCTCCATGCCAGGCCCTCTGTTTGTTAGAGAATGGAGCGCTGAGCCCAGGGGGAGGCAAGTTCCCCTTATACACTTACAGTAAGTGAAGTCTAAGTCCAGTTTGTCTTATGATTCCTTTGTTTCTGTTACTTGTTTCTGACCTCTTTGTGCTTTAAAAGAAAAGTTGTGTGTGTGTATGCACACATGTGTGTGTATGTGCACAGAATTGGGGATTGAACCAAGACCTTTGCACTGATCATGTCTCCAGCCCTTTTTATTGAGATAAATTGCCAAATCGCCTAAATTCGGGTAAACCTGTGATCTTCCTCCCTTCGCCTACTAGAGTACTGGGACTACATGTGTGCAGACCGTATTAAAACAGCATTAACATGTCTGAGCACACTTTTCCCCAGGATACTGTGGAAAGGAATGATACAGGACCAACCCACAGGGTTAAGAGGATTAAACATATTCATAGTTATAAAGATTTTAAAATTGGCCAACAATAAGCATTCAGTGTCATTTATTTATTACAAGTAAAGATAATCACTATAAACTGTCTATGTATAAAATATGATACTAAAGCAGAACACATCATTTTCATTGTAATTTCATCATGGAAAGTAATTACTCTGATTCATAGATGTCTTGTTTACTTGGTAATGTGCAATTTACAAATTAAATTAGCTATTTCTTTAGTCATCCTAAACATGTATGCATTTGTTAGACTTATGGTATGTAAGTGTAAAAAGAGTACAGAGCCCGGGGATCATTTACTTGTGTAAAAATTCTATACAACCTTTTACAGAGTCTTCTTGTTTCCAGTCTATTTTTCTGGACAGTGACATGGAGGGGCATGCTGGAATGCTTGCACTAATGCCTGCCTTGCTCTAGGGAAATGCACTGTTTAGCTCTTGGGGATAACATCACCTGACCTGGCTTAGCTGCCCGCTTTGCACTGCATGCTCAAGCATGCTGCCAAGCAAAATGCTGCAGACAGTGCTGGAGTTTCACTCGCCACCTTAGGCCTCGGTGAATGTTATGTGAAGAACTCTAGGCAGGATTTCCCTCCCAGGCAGTGTTGCAGAGCATGCATGTAGACCTTATGTATCTGTTCTATAAAAAAGTTATTTGCTAATTCTTTCTTTTGTGTTTTTATTCTATATTTTCTGATTTTTAATTAATTGATTTTATTGGTACATTTTACATACACATCATGATCACCATGGACATTAAAAATTTGTACCAGAGGGGCTGGGGATTTAGCTCAAGTGGTACCGTGCTCAACCTTGGACGCACAAGGGCCAGAGTTCGATCCCCGGTACCGCAAAAATTTTCATTTTTCCCATTTCCCTGCCTACCCAACAACCCCCCCACTCCATGTATGCATAACTTTTGTTTTCTTTTTTTTACCATCACATTTTTTCCCATTATACACCCCTACCCACTTTACTATCTGAATATTTTCTGTTCCACAGTATCTGTCATACACTCTAGAACTCATTTATATCTTTAGTTTCTCCTAACAGAGAAAAGATATGGTATTTACACATCTGTGACCTATTTATTTCAATTATGAGTATATCCTCAAGGTACGTCCATTTGAGTTTAAGTGACTCAAACTTATCCTTTATGGCATAGTAATACTCTGTTTTATAAAAGAACCATATCTTTTTTATCCAGTCTCCAGTTGATGGGCATTTGGGTTATTTCCAAGATTT
>PVIC010012960.1:23165-38932 GCA_004025085.1 Thryonomys swinderianus
CTGCCTCTGCCTCCCGAGTGCTGGGATTACAGGCGTGAGCCACCACGCCCAGCACTGTGGTATGTGGTATTGATTGTTGGTGGGCGTGAGTCTTCACGCCCAGCATTGTATGTGGTTACCGGGGATCGAACTCAGGACCTTGCGCTTGTGAGGCAGGTGCCGGAACCACTGAGCTAACCCTCCGGCCCCATTTGGTAATTCTAATACTGGTTTTAATGTTACCATATCCATAACCTCAAATTAAATTACCTGAATTAAAATTTCACTGACTTGATACTTCAGTTGTTTATTTTCTTCTCTCTCCCCCTCTCTTCCACCGTCTCCCTCTCTCCTCTTCCCCTGTGATGCGGGCTAACTGGCCAGGTGGTTTTGCAGAGGCTCCTAGGAATCCTGGCAGCGGGTGTGGGGGGAGGCGTGAGGAAAGCCAGAGCAAGCCGCGGTGTGAAAGTAGCTGCCGACGTGAGAACAGCACAGGCTGCGCAGCGGAGCTTCAGGATCCTACAGAGTCCCGAGACGGGACACAGGCTGAGTAATCAGATATGTGTTCTGAAGCGCATTTCATCAAGTTGTAGTTCTAAATATTGTTGTCTTCATTAGTAACGAAAACTTTCTGGATGCTGAGACTCTTTGGACAAAAGTAATTGGGGAGGTAGTGCACCCTTGTCATAAACATTTATCTCTAAATGCCTACATATTTAAAGATCAATTGGTGTTTTAAAGAAATATCAGAGGCTTTTGGACTGTGACTTATTGGGATGGGAGGGGCTAAACACCCCAGGAAATTCACTTATTGTCATAATCAGCATATATTTCAGCAGTTGGTACTTTTTAAGTATTTCATATCTAAGGTAGGTAAAAAATCAGAAGTATTATTTAGAGTTTACCTCAAATGCTTTTAATTTTGGGCTTCTTTAAACTATTCAGAGGACTTCTGTTAACACAAGCTCTACTTATATTCTGTAGATTAATATACGGTAGGAAATGTTGAGTGTTTTGGAAATGAAGAAAAACAGTGCTTCTATTTCAGCTTTTTCTAAAAGGATTTGTAAATATTTTCTTACTCTGTCTTGAACTGAGTAAAGATGATACTTGGAATTGTGACCTTATTCCAGAGCATTCTATTTGTGTTATATATTGTTTCATAAGAAACCAAAACAGGGCCGGAGGATTAGCTCAGTGGCTCCAGCGCCTGCCTCGCAAGCGCAAGGTCCTGAGTTCGATCCCCGGTAACCACATACAATGCTGGGTGTGGAGACTCACGCCCACGAGCCATCAACCAGCAATCAGCACCACATACCACAGTGCCGGGCACAGTGGCTCACGCCTGTCATCCCAGCACTCGGGAGGCAGAGACAGGAGGATTGCTGAGTTCGAGGCTTGTCTGGGCTCCATAGTGAGCTCAGAGCCAGCCTGAACTATAAAGCGAGACCCTGTCTCAAAAAAAAAAAAAAAAAACATAACAGCTTTAAACTGCCATTTGTTTTTTGTTGTTTTGTTTTTGTTTTTAAGAGTAGGAAAATTTTATTGAGTGAAAAGCTTTTGCTTAAGAGAGACCGAGGGGGAACCTGGAAAGGTGGGTAACCCCACTGCCTTTTTTTTTTTGTCGCTTGTGATTTAGGGCTGTGGATGTTCCTCACCTGAGGTTGGCATCCCCTAAGGGTTTGTCCAGGCTGGTGTGTGAGGGACCTCACCCCTGGCCGTGCAGTCAAGTGCCAGGTGCTCGGGCGGGCCGGCTGTCGGAGCCCCACACCCTGCTTCCTCTTCTGTGTTTTTCCCCACAGCATGGTGGTCTCAGGCCATCACCTTCAGCTTCCTGGAGACAGGAAGTAGGAGCTGCCAGTTCAGGGCAGCGCTGAGAACTAGCAGAGTATCATTTGCACCACATTCCGTTTGGTCAGCAATAAAAGAGCCATCCCAGACTCAAAAACTGGAGCCATCAGCTCCAGTTCTGGACTAAAATATAATGTGGGAAATGCTTTGTCCATCCTGGAAACTCACTTTTCCTAAAATATAATATGTGCAATAAATTAAACATGCAGAGTACATATAAAACGTTTAATAGATGTCATGCAGGAGAACACGAGAATGTTCTTACAATTATTATGACTTATTAATTCTGCCCCTAGAAGCACAGCGGTAAACAAAGATCCTGGTGCTCATCTCCAGGTGTGGACTGTCTGCAGAAGGGTCGGTCAGACAGTGGTGCCTGATTGGGGGGGTGGTTGAATAGACTCCTATGGGGAGACTTGGGATACACTTTACCGACATTACTTATTTATTCTTCTCTGTAACTTCATGAGATTTTATAGATGAATAAATTAAGAATTAAAACCCTAGGGCCGAGATTTAGCTCAGTGGTTCTGGAGCCTCCCTGACAAGCACAAAGTGCCTGGCTCAATCCTAGTAACCACATACAATACCAGGCATGCTGACTCACTCCCACCAGCAATCAGTACCACATACCACAGTGCCAGGTTTGGTGGCTCACGCCTGTAGTCCCAGCACTCAGGAGGCAGAGGCAGGAATTGCTGAGTTTGAGGCTTCTCTGGGCTACATAGTGAGCTCAGGGCCAACCTGAACTACAAAGTGAGAACCTGTCTCAAAAAACACCCTAGATGCCTTCTCAAGAATCCTGTAAGAGTGGAAAGGCTGGGCTCAGACTGAGCCGCCTCTCACTCCGAGGCCCAGGCATGCCCGGATTTACCTGCACATCACTGCACCATGGAAACACAGTTCACCAGATATGCAGCTTTGCATCTATTCTTCTTCTAAGGAAAATACAAATAATTTTAAAACCTTTTTAATTTAGACTAAAAAGGCAAGGGTTTGGGATTTTTCATCAATTAATTTTAACTATGCCTAATCTGGTTTATATTTCTTGCCAGAATAGAGAGATTCGACTTCTAGTAGAAAAAGAAGGCTGTCACACTGAACATTTGGGTGTTCAGTGCCTCCTGCTGCGGCCCTTCCCAGCGTGCAGCCCTCAGGCTGTCAGCTGGCCTGGGAAGGTACTAAGATTGCACATTTCCAGGCCCTGCCCCAGACCTACTGAGTTCAAACCGAGAGTGCTGTAACAAACCCTGGGGAGCCCTGCTCATCCTTAAGTTTGAGAACCACTGCTAGCCAAAATCTGCTTCTGAAAGATCACGCACATAAAACAGAGGACAGTGTCGGAGGGAGAGGCACTGTGGACACGTATTCTGTGGACTGGGTATGTCTGGCTGCACATCGCCTGGAGGCCTGAGGTGAGAGGTCCATAGCTCAAGCTTCCACATCCCTGATTATCTAGAGGTGAATTTGGGCCCCCCAAGATCTCCAGGGCACTGATGCTGACATTGAGTGACACAGGGACCCTGATGCCCCCAGGTTTGGTGAGCACAGATTTGGATGTCAGATCGCCGCCCACATCAGGATGCTCTCCTGCAGCACTGTCAGGGCCTCATGTTTGCCTGCCTCTCTGCCTCCTCACCAGACACGCCTTCTATCCAGGGTCGTGCCCCCTTCTGACTTGGTTACTCCTCTCTGCACACACTCCTGTGTGATGAAATCCAGGTTGTTCTGAGAGGGACTCGGAGTGGGAACTGCTGCTGCCCCGGTTCTGAGCATCATACTGACTTCAACCTGTTAGCGGGGAGCTTTCTTCTGACCTGATTTTCCAGGGTATGGATTCCTTTGCAAAAACATATTAGGCCAAAAGTACACAGTTAACTAAACCATTCTAAAAGGCAGTTTGCCAGACTTCCCAGTTACACTTAGCCTGTACCCTCGGTATTTTGTAACTTTGAAACTGCCAGAGCGCAGTAGCTCCTCCGTTACTATGTTTGTATGACTGAATTTTCAGCTAAGGATACATTTGTCCATGTGAAATTTCACTTCCCTGGGTCTCGCTGTCCAGCTAACACTGTGCGCTGTGTGTTGAGTTGTGTCTGCTGTGCCTGCCAGCCATCCTGTCCTCATCAGAGAACTTGGCAGGCTTTTAAAACAGGTTAAACACAGGTTACATTATCTTTCTCTGAGAATGTATGCAGTGGTGCCTCGGTCCATGCACTCAATTCTCTCCATGATTCTAGTCGCAAAGCAAACTGGACAAGAACTGAATTGTATTTCCCCATAAGATTAACATTGAACCTAATCACTGAATTTGATTCTCATGAGACTTGGTTTGCGAACAGTATCATGGAAAGAATCGAGTTCACAAACCTAGGTCCCACTTCTATCTAGTAATCATACCAGAAGGAGGACCTAGATTCTTTTAGAGTGACTCATTCTGACATCATAGGAAAAAAATGCGTTTGCAAACTCTGACGTTAACGAGGGAATGCATAGGGTAGGGGATTGAAATACACTATTAGAGAACGTATGTAATGCTATCCAAGATACTACAATTCAAAAATTTTAAGGCATTGATTATCTTCTAAAAAATATGTGTAGACTACTCTGTCCAAGGTTTGCCAGTTTGGTGGCTTTGTTGAGATAAGGTCCTCTTCTTGGCCCATCTGTACTCAGTTGAACTACATGAACAGTTTTCCCTAAAAAAGTCTAAGTCATCCTCTTTTACCCCAAGAATCCTCCAGTTACTTATGAAATCCATCTAACATTAGAGCACTTAACTACATGTATAAATAAAAGTAAATATTTTTGAACCACAGTCATGTTTAAGAAAATCAGCAGGAGTTCATACTCATTAATTGCTTTTATTGGGGACAGGCCACATTCCAGTGAGATGCAGTGAAATTTGGAAGTCTTTTCTTCTCAAACCTGTCATTTCCAGAGAAGCATGTGGGGGTTGTGGGTGATAGTGACATGCCCTCATTCTTACACTGGTTCACAGCAGAGTTCTTCACTCTCATGTCTCATTAGAATCTCTTGGGGATTTGAAAAAAGGAAACAAAGAGCAGTATGGTAGCCACAACCCCAACCAATTAAATCAGGATCCTTGGAGGTACGGGACAAGTATGTAAATTAACACATTCCCAGGGAGCTGGGATTCCAATTATCTCCCTGCCCCACCTCACCTCTGGTTTGAGGTCGATGGCCACACCATGGAACACGCATGACTGTCCCACCCAGTGACTTGTACCACTGGTGCTATAAACAGACCTGGTCAACTTTAAAAATTATAATCAAATTTGTTTTATAAGATAAGAATCATCCATATTCTGTATTTGAGACTCTAATGGGAAAAATTTTTACAAAATTGAAATTCTCTTAAAATTGAAAAATGAACAGGTTATAATATACAAATATGTGTTGAAAAATTATGTAGTACAAAATTGAGAACCACCAAGAGCAAAAAAAGAAAAGAAAAATTGATCACTGAGCTTAATAATAATCTGGCCATGAAACAGCAACTGTTTTTGTTTTAGTGTTTTATATTAAGGAAGACATGAAAATGGTATAAAAAAATGGAAATACGGGGGCCGGAGGGTTAGCTCAATGGTTCCGGCGCCTGCCTCGCAAGTGCAAGGTCCTGAGTTTGATCCCTGGTAACCACATATAATGCTGGGCGTGGAGATTCACGCCCACCAGCAATCAATACCACATACCACAGTGCTGGGCGTGGTGGCTCACGCCTGTAATCCCAGCATTCGGGAGGCAGAGGCAGGAGGATTGCTGAGTTCGCAGCGGCTTGCCTGGGCTCCATAGTGAGCTCAGAGCCAGCCTGAACTACAAAGCGAGACCCTGTCTCAAAAAAAAAATTTTTTTTTCAGAGAATTAATTAATGATGAACTGTTAACCCATGGAGAAATGCCATGGGCACAAATTACTTAGAAAAACATTCACTTAATATTGAGAATTGGGAAGAAACACAAGTGATGTAGACAATGTTATCAAAAATTATGTGAAAAACTGATACTACCAGAAAAGTCAAATCCATTATGACATTTTACCTGCTGCACAAATCAGCTGCCTTTGGGTGTAGAATGTTTTAAAGGAACTCATGAATATAAATTTAATTTAGTGAAATTTGATATTTTAGTAATTTTAATTGCCCTGAATAATATTAATATTTATAGTTGAATGTCAATTCAAAATCAAGCAACTAACTAGACTTTTTATTATGGACATTTTATTAATTTAACTGTAAAAAGTTCAATGAAAGTGATAGATCCATTTGTACTACCAGTAGTACAAGCCTCTAACTAGAATAGTTATGCTGCAGTGTGTTGGAGATGAAAGTCACATAATGTCAGTTGTAAATATTCTGTTGTCTAATGTATACTTCATTTCCCAGTTCCTCAGAGTCCTTTTCTAAGCATTATGTACGGCAAGTAGACTCTTTCTTCAATCTAAAGATTCTAGATTTTTCTCATTTTCAAATATTAGATATGATAGATCCCAAATAGAAATTTTTTTTTTTTGCTTTTTGGAGACAGGGTCTCGCTTTGTAGTTCAGGCTGGCCCTGAGCTCACTATGGTGCCCAGGCAAGCCGCTGCGAACTCAGTAATCCTCCTGTCTCTGCCTCCCGAGAGAAAATATTTTTAATATTAGATGTCAACGTCATTCTTTGCCACCTTGTGTATAAAAGAAGCTTTTAGTCTCCTAAAAAATATTTCAGTCTTAGCCCCTAGATATTTTTTTAAATTAAGTAGATCATCTCTGCAGTTAAGTGTATTTAAACAATTCATGGCTAGACAATTTATCTGTTTGCTAGTGGGCTCCTAACTGGTAATGACTATAAATATTTAAGTTTCCTAAATTATGTTTTGCAATGAAACAGCACCTGCGCCAAGCCAAAGACTGGCAGAGGCTGACGGCATCTCCAGCCCTCGCCCTGCGGCTGTGAAAACCCACTGAGTCCTGCGAACAGGAGCAGCATGGCTGGCGAGAGAGTATTTGCTCAATCATGACCAGAGCAGGCCTGTGGCACAGGTGTTTCTAAAGTGACCTTCCGTGCCCATGCTGTCCTGATGGTGCCTTACCCCAAGAGCCCTCAGACCCTGCCGCTGGGCACAGCCGTGGGATGTGTGGATGTGCTGCAGCCCTGTGCTGCTGTTTCCATTACTTGTATTAACCAGATTTTTTTTTTTTTTGAGACAGGGTCTCACTTTGTATTTTAGTCTGGGCCTGAACTCACTATGGAGCCCAGGCAAGCCTCAAACTCAGCAATCCTCCTGCCTCTGCCTCCCGATTGCTGGGTTTACAATCATGAGCCACCACACCCCACACTGTGGTATGTGGTACTGATTGCTGGTGGGCGTGAGTTACCACACCTGGCATTGTTGTTTGTGGTTGTTGGGATAGAACCAGGGACCTTGCTCTTACTAGGCAGGTGCTGGAACCACTGAACTAAAACTTTGGCCCACTAACCAGATTCTTAACAGAGGAGAGCTAAGCTCCCACTCTTTTGAACTTGTTTTTTTTTTTTTTTTTTTTTTTTTTTTGAGACAGGGTCTCGCTTTGTAGTTCAGGCTGGCCCTGAGCTCACTATGTAGCCCAGGCAAGCTGCCGTGAACTCAGCAATCCTCTTGTCTCTGCCTCCCGAGTGCTGGGATGACAGGCGTGAGCCACCACACCTGGCACATTGTGGTATGTGGCGGCGTTGATTGCTGGTGGGCGTGAGTCTCCATGCCCAGCATTATATGTGGTTTCCGGGGATCGAACTCAGGACCTTGCGCTTGCGAGACAGGTGCCGGAACCACTGAGCTAACCCTCCGGCCCTGAACTTGCTTTTTAAAAATTTGACTTTTAATCCCATTGAGACTCAAAAAATATCAGCATCAAAAATCCAAGAGGAGTGGAAAGGCCAGGAAAGTGAATCACACGAGTGGCAGTGAAGGAGAAACCTGGAGGTTACATGCTGCATTAAGAATGAACAAAGCCCCTTTTTCCCTGTGGTCTGAGTTCAGTCTTGTCCAGTCGGTCTCAGACTGTTGGAATCACAAATGCAGGTGTTTTCTGGTGACAGTCCGGAAGTGGAAGAAGCACTCTAGATTGGGGTGACGTTGCTGGTACCTGAATCATCAGTCATCAGTTTGGCTGTATATTGCAAATCATCTGGTTACAGTGTTCCATGTCTGCTCCTCGCAGTACGTTAGTACCACCCACTAACTAGCTCCTGCACACCAAGCAGAAGGATACATTCCTTGTCTTTCAGAGTCCACAGTCTCCTGGCCAAATTAATTAATAGAAATTATAAATTATAATTCATTGTAGTATATTTAACATACCTCTTCCTTTAATACCTAGATTTATTTTAATTTTAGAAAATCATGTGCTTACTATGTAATTGTATCTCTTATTCCTTAATTGTTTGAAGCTACAGAGGACACCAGCCAATGATACTTTGTACTACACTAGACTCCTAGTCAGTCTGCATTGGCATCTGTATGTACAAGGCTCGAGCTTTTAGTTTGTCCGTTTCAGTGGTTTGTGAACAAAATGCATAGCACAGTGTACTTCAGGGCACTTTTCTCTGGTTAAATTATTAGTTTTGCCCCCTTGGCCTCTTAAGAAATGTCAATCAAATGAATCTAGGTAAGAAAGTTCAGTTTTAAATGTATATGCTTTTTTCAGATAACTTTATTAGTAGTTGTGTGTAGTGAATTTTTACCCTCCTTGTGTAGAGCTGATGCATGTACATAACTCATCTTAATTCTTTTCTTATTCCCCTTCCCTTGTCTCCCACCTCCCCATGCATCTCTTGATCCCTTCTTTTTTGTGCCCTGCATGCTTTTTTTAAAAATTGAATTCTTGATTGGTACATTTTATACACACATAACAGTCACACTCAGTATTGGGAGATTTGTACCAGTATATGACACGAGTTAATTCTCATTTTTACCCATTTCCCTACTCACTCTACAACCCCCCCAACCCCCTATATGCATATATGTGCTTGCTTCCTTCCTTCCTTTCTCTCTTTCCTCTTTCTCTCTGTCTCTCTTTCCTTCCTTCCTTCCTTCCTTCCTTCCTTCCTTCCTTCCTTCCTTCCTTCCTTCCTTCCTTCCTTCCTTCCTTTCTTTCAGAGACAGGGTCTCGCTTTGTACTTCAGGCTGGCCCTGAGCCAGGCAAGCCTTGAATTTAGCAATCCTCCTGCCTCTGCCTCCCGAGTGCTGGGATTATAAGTGTGAGCCACCATGCCCGACACTGTGGTATGTGGTACTGATTGCTGGTGGGCGTGAGTCACCATGCCTGGCATTGGTGTATGTGGTAATTGGGAATCGAACCAGTGACCTTGTGCTTTTAGGCAGGCACAGAACCACTGAGCTAAATCTCTGGCCCTCTTTTTCTATTTTTTTTAAGATCACATTTTTTATTTCCCCTCATTACTTCCCCTACCCCTTTCCCTTTGAATATTTCCTATTTCACAAAATCTATCATCTATCACATCATAAAATCTACATTTAGAACTCATTTACATCTTCAGATTCTCATACCAGAGAAAAGACACAGTTTTTACATATCCATAACCTATTTATTTCACTTATTAGTGTGTCCATTTGAGCATAAATGAGTCAAATTTATCACTTTTTATGGCAGAGTAATACTCTATTTTATTTTTTAACAAGCACATCTTTTTTATCCAATCTCTAGTTGATGGGCATTTGGGTTGTTTCCAAGATTTAGCTATCACAGACTGAGCTGCAATGAACATGGGTGCACATATGTCACTATGATATGATTCTTCTAATTATTTCGTGTATATTCCTAGCAGGGGAATAGCAGGGTCAAATGGGATCTCTAAAATCCTAATTTTTTGAGGAATCTCCACACTGATCTCCAAAGTGGTTGTATCAGTCTACACTCCCACCAACAGTGGAGAAGGGTTCCTTCTTCCCTGCAGCGTCGCCAGCATTTGTTGCTGGTTAATTTTGCAATAGCAGCCATTCTCTGTGGAGTGAGATGAAATCTCAGTGTTTTTTTCATCTTCGTCTCTTGAATGACCAGTGAGTGATACTGAGCATTTACTCTACATGCTTTTATTTTCATTTAGAAATGATTTTTTAGTAACAATTTTGCATTTTGACCACTAGATGGCACCAAGCACACATAACTAGGAGACAGTTTTCTGAATCCAGATTTCAGCCTTACACACTATAAATCTTTCAGCTATCTAGCCTATAAAGTTTCTTTTTGCTACAGAAGCCCTCTTTTTCTGAGAGAAATAATCTCACAGGTGACTGTGAGATACAGTGAAGAGAGATGTCACCTTGGGAATTTTGGATCTTCATTTTGTCATCAAACTGTTCTGTTCACAGCCGTGTAATTGTCTTTGTCATCACTTGGCCTTTCTTACTAGTTCATTGTCTTTCCTGAAAGAGTGAAAATATATTTTAATTTTTTTAAAGACTGCTATATAGCTTTTAGGATGTGAAGAAGTCCTAGAAAGGTACACACAAATGTCTCTGCAGAACAAGCACCCAAACTTGGTTTTTACTGTTTCTTAAGGTCTAAATATACTCTCATGATTTTTATTTTGTTGTTCTCATTCTGTTTATAGTATGCTTTTTTTTTTTTTTGGAGACAGGGTCTTCCTCTGTAGTTCAGGTTGGCTCTGAGTTCACTATGTAGCCCAAGCAAGCCTCAAAACTCAGCAATTCTCCTGCCTCTGCCTCCTGAGTGCTGAAATTACAGGTATGAGCCACCACCCCCAGCATTGTGGTGTGTGGTACTGATTGCTGGTGGGCATGAGTCACCACACCTAGTATTGTTGTATGCGGATACTGGGGATCAAACCAAGGACCTTGCACTTGCTAGGCAGGTGCAGGAACCAGTGAGCTAAGTCTCCAGTCCTGTTTATGATATTCTTGAAATATATTTCCTGAAGTATATGGTTTCAAGATGGTTTAGGCTACAAATAAAAGGTATTCTCAGTGTACCTGCCTCGCAGTTCCTTGGCAGGCGAGGAGAGTTACCAGCCTGGGTACAGAGGGACAGAAACCCAGGTCCTTCCCAGGCCACGCGGCACAGGAGTGGAGGGCGAACCTCACGCAGATCAGCCATCCCAGCATACAGGAGGAAAGGGGTGGGCTTGGCAGTCCAGCAGCAATGGTTGCTGTCATTTCTAGAGACTCTGTGGTCCTGACATTATTGAAATATGACTTCATTTCTGTTAGTTCCAGGGCATCACATGGGCAGAGAGCAGGTGTAGCTCATGGTCTAGCTATTACAAAGTCCCCTTGACCTCTTGCTTGTCCTTGAACATGTTCTTTTCCTAGCAGTTATAGACAGTAAGACTGCTCATTCATTAAATCTCACAACTCTTAGTGCACCTAGAGAAAGGTGGTTTGAAATGCCATGTGATCAGCGGTTGTCTGCTCCATACACCTGCCTTTCACCTTGCCCGGACATCTGGAGATGTGGCCGCATCTGTCTGCCTCAGGGCTCCGCCTAGCCCTGGAAATTCACTGGAGACCCAGAGGGGCCGGGCCAGACCCTAAAGTCCTCTGGCATTCTCTGTGGGCTGCAGTGCCTTCTCACCTTCTCTGTCTGGTTTCTCGTGTGTTTTCCATTCTGCTTCCCGGCCCCTTCCCGAGGCCGCAGACGGGCTGTGAGCGTGTGTCTGCCTGAGGAACCCGCTTCCTGCATGGCTCTTCGTGCCACAGATGTGTTCCTGGTGCACTGTCTGCGTATCTGGTTCTTACCTGTATGTGGCAGTTACATGTTCAGTGGTTCAGTTGCTATATCACATAGAATTAACTTTGAAGTGATGATATTATCTTTACTATACTTTAATAATTTATTAGTTCTCACCACCTTCCAGTCAAAATTATCAACTAATAATACCAACCATCACTTTTTAATAAAAAGAACAAAAAGTACTGCTTTAAAGGAAGTCAGCATTGGTATCATTGCTGTTGTTTGCCCCTGGTCTTTATAATCCGTTGCTTTCAAAGAGATTAATTTGTTTGAGAACACACTGAGTCAGAAACACTTTTAAAGAAACCCCCATCATGTTTTTGTTTTTCAGAAAACTGCGGACTGTATTTTCCGGAAATAAAAAGAGATCCAGGCAGATACTTACACAGCTGTCCCGAATCGGTGAGGAAGTGGCTGCGGCAGCTGAAGAGCACGGGGAAGGTTCTGTTGTTAATCACCAGCTCCCACAGTGACTACTGCAGGCTGCTCTGCGAACACGCCCTCGGGTGAGGCCCTCCCTGTCCCCTCTCCTGCTGTCCCCGGGTCCCGGTCAGCAGCTGTCTTAAAGGATGGGCCCCTGAGCTGACCTTACTTGAATAGTGCCAGTGCCATGGTGGACACCCGTTTCTTCTTTTCCCTCCTGGCAAACTCTGTTTACAGTAGCCACTCAGACCCTCCCGACCCCCGAGAGTACATTTAAGGGAGTGTCGGGCCCTGGGGCTTGTAGCTCAGAGATGGCTGGGCTTCTAGAAAGCAGACCCTGTTCACCTGGGATTGTGCTTTGGTTCTGGGTGGTGAGGGGGGAAGCTGAGCTGGGAGCACACTGGCCGATTCCTCAGTTGGTGCCCCGTTTTATCCACGGCTTCAGTGGAGCCGTGTACTTCAGGGTCCACATGGCAGTGTAGAAATGGCATCCATGAAAGTGAGGGCAGCAGAAATGCAGTGGACTGCAAAACAGAACACACTTTTAACCTAACTCACACCCTGCTCTGCAGTTTACTGTGTGACCTGGGGCAAGATTTAACTGCTGCCTGAGGAAGACTCAGTAGAAAGAAGGGCAACTGCTGTTGCTTGTCGCCTTGCTGTGGATTTGCTCTGGGCCAGCAGAGCTGCTGTGGAACGTGCCCATCCCCATCCCTCACCCCTTTCCCTTATCCCCGCGCTGTTGCTGAAGAGTGCTGTCATGTGCCGGACCTGGTCGGCTCTCATGAGTCACCTCTGCAGACCGGGTGTGGGGCTGTGTGTGGCCTAATGAGACGCCGCCTGCTTGTCTGTCTGCCTCTGGGAAGGAAACAGGGCCTGCCCTCCCTCTCTTGCTCTCTGACTGAGGCACTGGCTAGCAGCTGTGCCCACCCCGTCCCCTGCCTTTGTGCCCTCCTACCTCACCCAAAGCCTGCTGCTCCCTAGAGGTTCCGGAGCGATTCGCACTGTGTGTGGAAGGTGGCAAAGGCACATCTGGGCAGCTGGGCAGTGCTTTGCTCCGGCCACGCCATTGCCCCTTTCCAGTGTCTTTGCCAAACTTTCGTCCCTTTGGTTTTAGAAGCTCTTGGCCTCAGACACTAAGTAGCAACTAGAAGTGATCCAGTTTAATGAAACATGTTGGGTTTTTACAAGTGCACGTTTCTAACTTATTTTAATCTATTGTGTTGTTAATCTATTGCTGTTGGTGTTTCTAAGTAAATGCTAGCATATTCTTTAAAAGAGTTAAACCTATCACTGTGAAAACAGGGCAGTGACCCTCCCAGGAGTGAGGGGTGTTGAAGCGGTACAGGTTTGACATTAGGCAGAGCAGTTGCAAGTTTCAGGGCTGCTCAGACTCACCTTGGAGGGACACAGAGGCCAGAGGGGACCCACCGCGGGCTCTTGGGTTCCCTGCAGGTCACGGATTTCAGCAAACAGCATTTCGATGAGGGTGAAGCAGTGTCAGCCTCCTGGTTGAGCTGTGCCCACAATCAGCCTGAGGGTTTCTTAACCTACATGGGTGTGGTTTATCTTGTGGGATTTTTTCTTCTACAGAACACTTGAGTTAGACGTCTCTGAAATGAACCCAGGCTGAGTTCTTGGGTGTCGCATGTCACCAAGACAGCAATAAAGGCGAATCTTAAAGAGACAAGGGCCCAGACTGCAACCCAGAACCTACTTATTTATCACACAGTACCAACATGGCAATTAAACTTGAGTACTGGGGTTTTACTTTAGGAAAAACAAGTCTACACTGACATCTTTTGTCTTAAAAGAAAAATAGGGCCGGAGATTTAGCTCAGTGGTTCTGGCACCTGCCTCGCAAGCGCAAGGTCCTGAGTTCGATCCCGGTAACCACATACACTGCTGGGCATGATGACTCACACCCACCAGCAATCAATACCACATACCACAGTGCCAGCTGTGGTGGCTCACGCCTGTCATCCCAGCACTCGGGAGGCAGAGACAGGAGGATTGCTGAGTGTGTGGCGGCTTGCCTGGGCTACATAGTGAGCTCAGGGCCAGCCTGAACTACAAAGCGAGACCCTGTCTCAAAAAAAAAAAAATAGCATGTGTGCCATGGGTTCACCGCCACTGTGAAAGGACTGTGCTTCAGATCAGCCATCAGGAGATCCTGTTCCTTTCTCTTTAGCAGAGATGACCAGTCTTTTTTCCCACCCTCATTTCTATTAATTGAATTTTTGATTTGCAAAACTATTCTGGACTGTTAGGTCAATGTTACTTTTCCAAGGTGATGGTCAAGTCCCTCAGGGAGAAGACCTACTCTCCCTTTACCCCAGACGGTCCTTAATATAATGTCCAGTATAGATTAAATATCACTAGGGTTTTGGGGGATTTTTTTTTTCTGGTTTTATTTTTTTGTTTTTGTTTCTTCTGGAGACACAGTCTTGCTATGTACTTGAATCTGGCCTTGAACTCACTACCATAAGTAACCCAGCTTAGCCTCTCGTACTCATGGCAGTCCCCCTGCCTCAGCCTTCCAAGTGCTGGGATTACAGTTGTGTACCACTACACTGAGAAAAAAATCACTAGTTGTCATCTAAAGAGTACTGCACTGTGAGACTAGACTGATTTTGAAAACCAAGTGTCTTCTCCGTGTTTGAGCACTCCCGTGTCATCAGACTCCAAATGCTGCCTCTGTGGAACCATAGAACACCCAGAATTATTACTGATTCTTCAAGCTGAGAAGTCCCTGTGAATTTCAGCCCCTGATGGGAAAACGTAGCTCCCAAGTGGACCGGCACATTCTCATCCAGAGAAAAGCGGCTCTGGAGGTGGCCGCCATGCTGCTCTGGTCTCGCCTCTTTTTCTTGTCCATTTTTGTTACATGCATTTTGTTACACGTCAGGGAATGGTCAGGAAGACTAGTGCTCAGCCACCCACATTCCCGGTGGAAAGTTACTGACTGTGTCAGGAGACAGAAGCAAGTGACCTACGGTCAGGACGAGCCAGGACGCTGTATGCAGCAGGCAAAGGTAATTGTGGTTTCTTTTGACCTTTTCCAGCTCTTAAAGTTAATTTATGAAAAATGTTGTTGCTTCGTAGGGACAATTTTGCAGACCTGTTTGACATCGTGATTACAAATGCACTGAAGCCGGGGTTCTTCTCCCATTCACCAAGTCAGAGACCTTTCTACACACTCAGTAAGTGACATTTTGTTTCTTCTGTGAACCTGCTGACCAGCAGCTGTGCGCAGCGCAGTGCATCAGACGCAGCACTGTGTCTTCCTTCTTCTATCAGAGAGAAAAGATAATAAGCCTGCGTGTATTAAACTTTATCATGTTATTTCATAATCGTTTGCTTACATATCAGTCTCTCCCTAATTTTAAAAATTGATTTTACCTTAATTTTAGAGCCTAATAATGCCTCTATAAACAGTTGAGGGAATTAATTAGTTGTAAAAAAAAATCAGAATGCATTATTTTCTAGAACCAAGTGCCTGCAGAATCCATGAGGACCATAACCAAATAATAACGATGACAACAATTAAAAAGAAGAAAGGTTGGGCCGGAGGATTAGCTCAGTGGTTCCGGCGCCTGCCTCGCAAGGGCAAGGTCCTGAGTTCAATCCCCGGTAACCACATACAATGCTGGGTGTGGAGACTCATGCCCACCAGCCATCAACACCACATACCACAGTGCTGGGCGTGGTGGTTCACGCCTATAATCCCAGCACTCAGGAGGCAGGGACAGGAGGATTG
>PVIC010012961.1:0-38686 GCA_004025085.1 Thryonomys swinderianus
AGAAGAAGAAGAAGAAGAAGAAGAAGAAGAAGAAGAAGAAGAAGAAGAAGAAGAAGAAGAAGAAGAAGAAGAAGAAGAAGAAGAAGAAGAAGAAGAAGAAGAAGAAGAAGAAGAAGAAGAAGAAGAAGAAGAAGAAGAAGAAGAAGAAGAAGAAGAAGAAGAAGAAGAAGAAGAAGAAGAAGAAGAAGAAGAAGAAGGGAAGAAGGAGGAGGAAGAGAAGAAGAGGACCAAGTTGTATTATACACATGCACCCACTCCCTTGGAAGATTTAAGCTGTATGTACTATGAACATAAAATAATTTTTTAAAACTTTGCAAAACTCTGAGAGTGGAAACAATTTTCTTCAGTGGATGGATGTCCTAAAGTTCTCTAGAAAGGAGGGGGGGTGACCATAAACAAGTCACCTAGATAGCCCGCCTTAAAATTCTTCTTTCCTTTCTGTCTTTGTGGGGAGAGCTTAGCCTCTGCTCAAATATAGGCATGGTCTGGACCTCTTCTTCACTCATGTCCCCCAAAGGGGAAGACTTTCTGAAGGATGCCCAAGGCCTCTAATAGCAACTTAGGCCCATTCCAAGTCACAGTTACAGCCCAGAGACATACACCTTAAATTGTTCTTGTCTGAATTACCTACTGCAGTGGAAGGGAAACATGAATCTCTCCAGACACATTGGTAAATTAGGCCACTAAGATCTATCACAGAAGATTCCCCTTCATATACTGAATGCTACTCCATGGATTTAAAGAACCTATAACTTCTCATTCTCCAAAAATGTTAAGATTCTTTCTAAGTATCTCCCCCATATCAACCCCTAAATAGGAAACAACACCTGGTGTCTGAAGAATATGATTATGATCACAATGAAAAGCAATACAACTCCCAAAATCTAATTAATGAGAGCACTTGGGTCCAACCTCTACAAGCAGTGTTAAGTAGACCATGCTACTCTCCCTCTGAGCCTCAGTTTCCCACTTGCTGTGTCACAGTCTTTGTAAGTGCAAAAAATGTATGGAAGAAGTGAATATAAAGCATAATATAGAGAGGTTGTTCAGTTAACAAAAGAAGATTTAACCCTCTTTGCATACTGTCTTATTTTATTTAGTGTTCCTCTGACTTTGTCATAGGATTGAGAATTATGAAACACAGTGGAAGACAAACCCACAGGAAGGATACACTGTCTTTTTTAATTGAATTCTTTATTGGTACATTTTATATACAACTCACAATCACACACAACATTGGGGAATTTGTACCAGTATATGACACAAGTTAATTCTCATTTTTACCCACATCCCTGCCCACCCGCACCTCCCCATCCCCTATATACATGCTCTTTGATTTTCTTTCGGAATCGTATTTATTCCCTCCCCTCATTACGTTCCCACACCAAGTTCCCTTTGGATATTTCCTATTTTACAAAAACTATCATACATTCTAGTGCTCATTTACATCTACAGGTGCTCATGTCAAAGAAAAGATCTAGTATTTGCATATCTGTGATCTATTTATAGGACACGCTCTCTTTCAAGTGCTTGTTTTCCTGGTCTGTTTGCTACAGGTCAGCTCATTGCTAAGAAATGAATGAAATGAATCATTTTTTTATTTTCTTCTCCTGATCTTAAATATAGGAACGATCCAGAGAAACTAGATGCCTTCATCATGGACAAAGCCCTCCTGGATTATGAAGTGTCAATAGATGCTGACTGCAAACTTCTGACAGTGGGGAAGCCATTTGCCATTGAAGGTATTAACCAGTCAGCCTTTACTCACTTTTACTCCAGACATGCTCAGTTTGCTAACCTAGCAAGTCACAAATGCCAAAGTCAGATGTGAGAGGCTATTCATCTTGTCTTGTTTCCATTTTCAATCCATAAGCACTTAAGCTATTAAGCTGCTCAAGTTAAGAATTTTTCACCAAGACAACAAATATTTATCTATGCATTCATCACAGTGAGAAAAAAATTCTTTCCCAAATGGTTGTTCAGATACCTAGAAGTAGTAGCAATGAGGAAGCTGATTTTCATTTGATCTACATTTTTCAGTCTTGGTTCTTAGCTTTTTTGTTTGTTTTGTAGTGATAGGTATCAAACTTACAGGCTATACATGCTACCCAAGGTCCCTACCACGGAGTAGTATCCCCAACACCTAATTATTTTCTAGTGGCCATCTACTATAGTAATTCTGTTACAAAAATTAGAACAATTATATTTTATGAGTCCCAATGTTGATCTAATCAAATTTTTAATTTTAGACAAAAGAAAGCCCAAGGACATCATTTCACATTTTCATAATCATCCAACTAGGTAATAATACTGGAATTAAAATGCAATTCTCATAGTTGCTAAGTGTTTTCTACTAGTTGGAAAATAAGTAGAAAAAAATAAAATCTCGTTCTATGATTTAGTGCCCTTAAGATCCTAATATAACCTCATTGGGAACCCTAGGTTTTCCTTTTCCTTACTGACAGTAATTTTTCCTTCCACTAGATCAACCCATCAATCAAACTTCAGTACTAAAGGGTTGCTTTGTCAGTAGCTTCTTTCATTCTGAATGACAGTTGATATATGGAGCTGATAGTTTGAGCCAGCAAATTTCACATCTCCCAGAGCCCAGCTTCCTCCCCTTGCAGTACACAGGAGTCTCAAGACAACCATGCTCACTGGTTAGAAAACACTGGTTTCCAAGCAGTGCCACGGTGGGGGCGGAGGGTCTAAATCCTATTCCCAGAATTTTGTGCTATATTGTGTTTAACTAGGATATCGGGACTACTGTGATCCCAATTTCCTAATCCAGTTGGTCTCTGTCTCTCCTAAACATGTCAGCAGATGTTTGTTTACTTCAGTCAGTCTTTATTTTTTTTTCAGTTAATGAGAAATTAATGCTTGGTGCTATTTCTTCAAGCCTTCTCCTAGGCAAAATTAGACTGCTCTCCATGTAAAATTATACTCACCTGAAGCAAGTGAGGCTCTCAGGAAGAAAAATAGTGGTAATGAAGAGAAAGAGAGACAGAGCAAAAGCTAGAAAACTGAATGAACATTCAGCCTATCCTCATTTTAATGTAACAATAGAAAATTCCTATTTTTGCGGTATTTAGGCATACAAAAGGGATATGGGGGGGGGTTCTGCTCTAAATGCACTGGGTAATTGAGGTGCCTCCTATCATTAGTAGCTACTAACAATGAATCATTTGTAGAGGGCACAAGAATGAGGGGCTCCATTTTCCACTTCTGTCTCTGGGGACAGCCCTGTGATTTCAAACAGCAGCAGTAAGAGGGCTTGTTTGCCTCTGCTGGACCTCTGCACCAGATGCCACACAATTAACTCCCCACTGGTTTCCTGTTTACATTTCCATCTGTGCTGGTGACACTTGGTGTCTTATAGTTCCTATCACCTCTCGATGCCACATTGTTCTCAAAGAAAATAAATACAAAATGGCACATTAAATGGCACGTGTTTCCCTAGAAGACAGCAGGAAGACTGCAGATTTATGTAGAGAACATGTTATCATCATTGTCAATCTAGACTCAGAAAGGATGCATGCAAATCGGAAAACTCAACAGTTGCCCCACAAACAAATTCAAAGCCTAAAAATTGAACTCAGAAAACCTTAAGAGAGGATGGTTGTACGTTATGAACAGCAGAAAAAAACAGGCTTGATTGATATTTTTAATTGTTAATTTCAAATATTTAAGGAACTATTTTCTAATTTTATTAATTTTTTGAATGAATGTAACAAAAATTTTATAGCCCTTTCTTTGACATTCAGGTATTTTGAACTTAAGAATCTGAAGTTTATTGTTAAATGAAACTGTATATATTTTTTTAAATCATCAAAGCAATTTATGACTAACTTTTGCAGGAATGTTGTTGCATATATTTAATCTATATACCTTCACAGGATATAGTAAAATGTTAGGCATGTGACAAGTATCTAATAAATCATGTAATACTCCATACATAACAGTTTAAATCTGAAATAAGTACTTAATTCACTTATTAAAGTAGTTAAATCAAAAATATCCTGAAAATTTGCTCATACTTTCCCAAGCATTTAAATGATGCCCAGAGCTTAGATAGGAAAGAAAATAGGGTCTATATATTCCTTACACATGGATATACTGCCATACACATTCTGAGTAGTTTTAGGACTCTGATTTAGTGTGACTACTGCTGGTCTCTAGATGTCTGCATCCTTTCTGAAACTCCTGTGCTGCAGCCTAATCCCCACTGTAATGGCGGAGTTGGAGCTGTGGGGGAGGCCCCTGGTCACGAGGGCCCAACCTTTATGAAACAGGATTGGTGCTCTTACCAAGTGGTTCTTTGGGAGCTCACCCTCACCCGTTCTACACCTAGATGCCACCCAGGAGACCAGAAGTGAGTCCTCACCAGACACTGAATCTGCTGACACTGATTTCAGGCTTCCCAACCTCCCCAGTGTGAGAAATAAGTGTTCGTTGTTTATGACGTACCCAGTCTTTGGTATCTTGTTGTAGCAGACTACACATATAATACAAGTAACAAACACCTCAACCAACTACACCCTTCTGCCCTTAAGTTTAAAAAGTAAACTAAGAGGCCGGAGATTTAGCTCAGTGGTTCTGGCTCCTGCCTCACAAGCGCAAGGTCCTGAGTTCGATCCCAGAAACCACATAGAATGCTGGGCGTGGTGACTCACGCCCACCAGCAATCAACACCACATACCATAGTGCCGGGCGTGGTGGCTCACGCCTGTCATCCCAGCACTCGGGAGGCAGAGACAGGAGGATTGCTAAGTTTGAGGCTTGCTTGGGCTCCATAGTGAGCTCGGGGCCAGCCTGAACTACAAAGCGAGACCCTGTCTCAAAAAAAAAAAAAAAAAGAAAAGAAAAAGAAAAAGTAAACTAAGAAGAAAAACAAAGGAACAAAAAAAGTAAACTAAGAACAGTGAGAGATAGTGACTTCATGTTGAGTTTGAAATCCTTTCATAAGTCTTCTTTTCTACTAAAAAATATACAGCAGAGCAAATCAAAACTACTAACAATTCCAGAAACTGGTTGTGATGGCACATCCCTGTAGTCCCAGGGAAGCTGAGTCAGGAGAATTAGAAGTTCAAGTATCATGTGGCCAACTTATTTCTAATAATTATTTAGTGCAGTGCTTCAAGCACTGGCTATGGAGCCTGAGAGCCAGGGTTAGAATTATTGTCACTCACTGAAAACTTTTTAATCAGTTCCTCATCTGAATAATGAGGATATGAAAAGTGGATCTATGATACAGTTGCCATAGGACTAAGAGAACAACTGTGTGCAAAGCCCATAGAAGCCTGTCTGATACATAGGAAGTATTCAACAAAGTATTACTATTCAGTATATTGAATTAATAAATTGAGGCCCGTGGACTACAAAAGTTTCCCAGGGGAGCCTTCATAGATTCAGACCCCTCCCCTAGATGCTGCTCTCCCCGATAAAACGCATGAGGGTTGTTAAAGTCCCCCTTGCAATTGGGACCATGATAATATATCCTCAACCATTGTCCCAAAGTAGCTAAAAATTATGAGAACTAACTGCAAAATTGAACACATATATTTTTTGCTAACCCATTTTAACCCTCTCTGAGATCTTATTTTCCAAACATCTATTTTCCCAGCCACATTTCAAGCAGATTTTTTTTAGTCTGTGAAGTTCTAACATTACATTTGCTAGCCAAAATGTATTTCGTAGCTGAATAATGCTGATTTATCCATGGAGAAAAGATTAGGATTTTATTCTGAAAATTGCTCTCTTGGGCTATTAAGCTGTATCCAATTTCCAGGGTGCCTTATGCTGTCATCTGTAGGGTTGAAAGATTCCATTTTGCTTCATCCATCAACCACAAAGTAGTCAGCCCTGTCCTTACTGTGAAGCCACATTTCTAATGATAATGAAAGCAACTCTGGCTAAGTTGAGTCAGCAATTTAAATGTAAGAATTCTTTGACCAATGAACACAACCAAATTTGAAAAACCGCTGATAAAACAGAAGGATGGAAATGATGCCTTCAAGTTTTACTATTTTGCTTCTGAATAAAATGAATTGTCATGTCTTTTAAAAAAACCTCTTCTTATTGCCACGCAAGTTTTTCCCATTTTTGCCCTCATTTCAATGGAAAATTTATTTTAAATCATGAATAACTATGATTAACTTAGGAGTCATTAAAATATTGATATTATGTATTAAAATAGAAAAGTAAAAAGCTAGTAGTCTTTGGCAGCCAATTGCAAATTAACCTCAGCATGATGGAGTAGAGTGATCTAATATTTATTATTTCTTATGGAGCAATTTTTACAAATGTCCCTACCATTTCAATATAGATTTCACCTCAAGGGAATTTTAATACTCTTGCTAAGGCATCAAAATTCTATTGTTAGACTATGTCAATTTATCATAAGCACTGTTTTTCAGTTTTTAAGCTTTCTTATGTATTTTTGTCCCACCTATTGAAACGTCACTAGCAAAAATCAAAGACATTTCTCGCCCTCACTTTGCAGCAATCTTTTTTCCTCTGAACTTCTACTCAGAAAAGTTGATGTTCTCCATTTTGTGTATTAGTTGTTACATACTATTTTTATTTAATTTATGCCTCAGTCTTCTTTATTTCCAAGAAGAGTTATTAACTTTACACCATATTGTGTAGTTAGCAGTGTATGCTACATCTCTCCAGGCTACTCTCGGCTCCATATAGACACGTTCTGTGTTTAACTTACTAACTTTTAGAACACTTGGTAGAGTACCTGGCACTGAATAAGCATTAAACACATTTATGCAACAAATGAATAGATGAACAGATATTAGATAAAATCTATCAACTGAAAAATGAAAACATATCTGCCATTGTTACACCAGGTATGTATCACTGGAATTACTTCCTTTAAGAGGATTTTAAGGAGAACAGTAGCAATTAATGAGAGTCCTTGGTAGAGAACTTCCTGCAATATATAATCATATATAAGTTAAGGTTGTTCTTATACTATATCTACACAACTTCTATAAAAGCTTATAAACAGGTCCAAGCATTTAACTCAGTGATTCCAGTGTCTGCCTGGCAAGCAAAAGGTCCCAAATTTGATCTCTGGTATATACCACACACCACAATGCTGGATGTAGTAGCTCATGCCTATAATCCCAGCACTCGGGAGGCAGAGGCAGGAGAATTACTGTGAGTTCGAGGTTTGCCTGGGCTACATAGTGAGTTCAGCTCCACCCTGAACTACAAAGTGAGACCCTGTTTCAAAAAAATTTTTTTAAAAAGCTTATAAACAAAATCTGCTTGAGAATAGTGTATATTTGTGTCTGTTAAAACAAATGATCTGTTTCGATTCTTTGTGGTTTGCTCTAATAAATTACCTCACTCAAGGGGATTATTTGACATGGTTATGGTGATAAAGCCCATACTGAAGAGGAGGGCATAGATTAAGGATTCTCTTAACTTGTAATGGATGTGGTAAAAGGAGCATTACTTTTATTGTCAAAAAGACCCAGTTTCAAATCCTGGCTTTGCCAACTATTTACTGTATGACATTGGCAGTTTCCTCAGTAAATCTTCAGTCTTCATTGAGTCTTTGGTACTCTATATGAACTGTGCAATAAGTTCACATAAGGTTCCATGCTAAGTGCTTCATGTGTGCAGAAGCGCTGTGAACGTCCTAAGTTTTAACTGTTAGAACCCCAGGGTGATTTCTCTAACCCATGTGCTATAGGTGAATAAACAACTTTGGCCTAATTCATGATTTATAAAATGGGAGAAAGTATGCAAAATACTTATTAGAGAACAGTATTTGAATGACAGCAACCCTTCAGTACATAGCAGAAATTGTTACTGTTGTTGTTGACAACTATTGGTGCACAGAGAAAACACATAAATATTTAGCAAGCCTGACCCAAAGGTATTATTCTTAACATTAACCCTTCCCTACCAGATAGTCCCATGTCCTCCTGTACAATCACTTTGCACGTCTTAATTCTTCTCCTCCATGGGACCCTTTTCAACGATAGTGGAATAATAGCTATTATGCACCACAGTGTTTAATCTTACTTCCCAAGCAGTGGTGTGAGCCTATGGCACACGTGTCTCAGCCAACTGTTTGTTATCACTGAAAGTTCTAAAGAATTCACCATCACTACAACTCAGTATAAGTATATGACAGCAGAGACCATCTCTGCCTTTCTGTGGTCAAATCTGGCCCACTCTGCACAACGTCTATCTGCTTAACGAAGTGTTTGTTGGGTATACAAATGAATGAATGAATAGGTCAATGGATCCTTGAGAATAAATATGCATGTACCTGGTATTCTGTCTAATGTATAAGCACTACATAAATGTTTGTGCAAACAAATTGTCAATAGAATTCATTCTGTTTCTAAAGAAAATTGGCAACTTCCTTAACAAGTTGTGCATTATTTTTAAAATGTTATTTAATGATAACATGAGCAGAACAAAAAGCTGCCCATCCAAAGCCTTTTATTATCAGTCTTACTCTTCAAATGAAAACTACTAGGCTCGAAACAGGCACTCAAAGCAGCTTTTTGAACAGAAAATTCCAATCATGTTCTTGACATTGTCATCTTTTCCTTGACTCTCCATTGTTGAGGAACAAACAAAATTATCAGGGGAAAAAAACACACACATTTTTAGTTTATCTTCCTCAATCATCTTGCGGGCAAAAAAATAAAATAAAATAAACATTTTTTTTTTTTTTGAGACAAGGTCTCGCTTTGTAGTTCAGGCTGGCCCTGAGCTCACTATGGAGCCCAGGCAAGCCTCGAACTCAACAATCCTCCTGCCTCTGCCTCCCGAGTGCTGGGATTACAGGCATGAGCCACCACACCTGGCACTGTGATATACGGTATTGATTGCTGGTGGGCGTGAGCCACCATACCCAGTACAGTATGTGGATGCCGGGATCAAACTCAGGACCTTGTGCTTGCAAGGCAGGCACCAGAACAACTAAGCTAAATCTTCAGCCCTAAAGTAAAATTTTGATCATGCTATCCAGTACCTAAAAACAAGATGTGGTTAATCAGCCTTTTCACATAGCTTATCCAAGAGATTAACAGTGTCATAACAACTTGGAAAGCAGGTGAAGTTATACAGTGTGAGGACACAGTCTAATTAATAAAAATGATAACAAATTATATCCATCTCTGTGCTCTTTCTTCATTCCATTTGCCTTCTGTGCCTTGTACAACATAACACTTTGAGTCTTTAATTTATCCTATCTTTGTATTTTTCTAAGTATAGTTTTGTCACATACACATGTATTTCTGAAAACAAATATTGTTTTAAATGTTTTACATTTACACAATATATATTCTTGACATAAGTAATCTTTTGGGACAGACTCACTGTTGAGTTTTTCATTAAATAGCATATTGCTGAGTCATTCATATCATTGCACCAAGTTTCAGTTCATATATTTTACATTATATAATAGTCCAGTTTTGTAAGTATGCCAGAATTTGTTTTCCCATTCCTTGTTAAAGAATAGTTGACTTGTTTTTCATTTTTGCCATTATGAACAGTCCCCCTAACAACATTCTTAACCATATTTCTTGATGTATCTGTGGAGCATTTCTTTGGGAATATTCTCAAGAACAGAATTGCTAGCCTTAAAATATGTGAATGTTTGTCTCTATAAAATAATACCAAACAGTTTTCCTAAATGGTACATTTATTTGTATCCCAACAAACAATGTGTACATGAACTTACTGATCTGTCTTCTCCAATACTTGATACTACTACCAAGTTGTTTAAATTCCTAAGGATATTTTAATTTTCATGTTGTTTTATATTTTTACATGATCTTATTTCATTATTCAAAAGTAAGCAAAATAGAATATATCAAAAATTTGAGGGCCATACACTAACAGTAAAAGAATATCAATAACTGCATATTAGTTTTACTAATTGATGCTAGTTTTGTGTATTTAAAACTTGAATGATGTGCTCTAGGAATTGGATAAAGACCCAAAAGGTTGTTTTTAAGGCATATTTTGAAGGGAACAGTAAAAGACTTTGAATAAATTTTTCACTACTACAATATTCAAGGCACAGACTCCTCCGTAGACCCATCTCATCCTCTCAGAAATATGGCTGATCTGTGGGTAATTATTTCTAAGAATGTCTTTGAGTCCTTTGAAGGAAAGATAATCAAATTTGCCATGCACATACTATCAGGCCTGATGACAATGTCACATAAGCATGGTGGAAATCTCTCGGGAACCATGTGAAAACTCATCTGAGATTATATTTTCCCCTAGGATATGGCATTGGCCTTCCGCCCAACTCTCTACTGACCTCCAATATATCAGAGTTGATCAGTCAATACAAATCACATGGGTTTATGGATGTGCTGCATGACAAGTGGTACAAGGTGGTTCCCTGTGGCAAGAGAAGTTTCGCTGTTACTGAGGTATGGAGAGCCTACTGATAATATTGACATTTTGTGTAATGGTGACTTAAATAATGTACAGAAATGTTATTTCCTGTGCCACATAATCAATAATCTAGGCCAGGGGTGACAAACCTACTGCAGCAGGCTGTCTGTGTCATTGAAAGCTCTAAAAGGCTTGCCATCCCTGACTAGGATATTTCATTTACTAGGAACTTTACTTGGGTACCATTCTTACATGAATTTACAGTGAGACATGTTCATCTTAGATATAAAGGTGTTGCTGTTTTCATGAGTGGATGCCTAAATTTGTACACTTCCCCATACGCTAGAGAGCCACAAGTGCAGAAGAAATTTCGTTCTAATTTGTAGCAATAATATGTGGGACTGGCATTAACAGGGCTTGGTTTAATCATTGCTTGTTGGTTATGATGTAGACCTCAAAACATCCTTTAAGACCTAATCAAAGCTTTGCTAACTATTCACGTTGCTAACTACTAACCTTTTTTACTAACTACTAACCCTTTTTAAACCCTTTGTGGGTTTAAAATTAGACACATCTTAACCAGTAATTACTTAGGTTACAGAATTATACTTTTTTTCCAGAATCATAGAATTTTAAAACTGGAAATTATAAATTCCCTTTCCATATTTGAGATACTAATATCCAGAAATAATAAGTTATTTTCCAATGCATGTAGCCAAAACCTACTTGTTTTGGTTAAAGTATTCTGTTTTTACAGTGTAATTAGAAATAAGCCCTTAAAGTGAGGCAGAATTTGGATAATTAAAATAGCAGACTGAAAGTTGTAACCAGAGTCATAGGCTAAAATAGTAAAAAATAGAAACCAATTAAAGAAATACAAGTCATCCAAATGCTAAGAAAAAAATACCTAAAGCCAACAATAGGCTCCAATATTTACTGTGCGCCAAAAATTCCCAAATTTGTTTCTCAATACAAGCCATTCTTCTGAATTCCTAGCCAGGCCTCCATTTTCCTGCTTGTAGTTTCAAGTTTCCTTTATTCAAACCCAAAGCCTTGAGCTTCCCTCTTAACTCTGCATTTCCCCTCGCTTTTCAGATCTTGATAGTGACACTTCTGTGCATCCGGTTCCTCATTTTAGAATTTGGCCAGGCTCTTTTAAAGCAATTAGACAGGCCTTGTTCTATAAAATAGCTCTCAAATATTCCTACGTATTGTCTACAGATGTGCAAGCTATCAGTCCCTTTCCCGCACCACTATAATAGTCCCCTAACTGGACTCTTCTTCATCTTGCCTTCCTTAGCTGGCTTTCTATGTGACTGGTCACTCTTCTACTAAAAGACTGCAGTAGCCTCCTGTGTTCATTGAAGCAGATCCTAAAATGTTGGTAAGGCCTACGGACGGCCTGGGGACCTTCCCTGCGCGTGTGTCAGACCCATCTCACCCATTTCTTCCTGACTCGTTACAGATGCACCACAGTGGGCATTGTAGATAAAGATGCACTAGGAGCCTCTACACCCTAGACCCCTTTCGGTGCTGTTGTCTCCTCCCCTGCAGATAGCCCTCCCCCAACATGTGCTCAACTCATCCCACCGCATTTTAAATTCCTGGCTCAAAGCACCTTCAGATCCTGATAGATCCTGACTAATCTTAATCATATCCCGCTTTAAAATCTCTTATACAACACAGTATTTCATAGCACTTGCTCATGATTTATAAATTTCACTATTTTAAACCATATTTAATCAGTTTACTTCTAGCGTATCTTTTCATTAGACTATAAAAACTCTGGCATTCTCAATGCCTCTCAAATAATACACTCAGTGAGTAATTTTTGAAGAAACAAAATCACAAAAATTGAACAATGTACTGAGAAGACGTTGTGAGGGGTGTTAAGAAAAGCAGAAGTGACATTGGTACTGTACTGGATTAAATAGTACCCCCAAAAATATTCATGTTTATCCAGAATTTAAGAATGTGACCTTACATGGGTCTTTGAATGAATAATAATTAAAATAAGAGTATACTGGCCAGGCGTGGTGGCTCACGCCTGTAATCCCAGCACTCGGGAGGCAGAGACAGGAGGATTGCTGAGTTCCAGGCTTGCCTGGACTACATAGTGAGCTCAGAGCCAGCCTGAACTACAAAGTGAGACCCTGTCTCAAAAAAAAAAAAAAAAGTATACTGGGTTCAGGTGGGACCTGATTCCAATGATGGTTTCGTATAAAAGGGCCTTACAGATAGGCATACAGGGAAGAAGACCACACGATGACAAAGGCAGAGACTGGAATATGCAGCTACAAGCCAAAGAGTGCTAAGGATCGCCAGCAGTCACCAAGCTAGAAGCCTGGAGTAGATGTATCCCGCAGAGCCGCCAGGAGTCAAGCCCGCTGACACCCAGATTGTATAATCTGGACCTCCTAAACTGTGAGAGAATACATTTCTCTTGGCTAAAGCCATCCAATTTGTAATAATTTTTACAGCACCACTAGGAAAGCAATACATTATGTAATAAACCAGAAAGGTAGGTAGATAGGTAGATAGATAGATAAATGATAGATAGGCAGACAGACAGACAGACAGATAGATATGGGCTGAGGAAAGCCAGTCAATACTCTTGACAAGTTACCTATATTCTTCCTAGCTGCCATGAATAAAAATGAATATATGAGGTGCTGAGTATTTTTTCAATCAGGAAAAAAGAAATTCTTCTGTCTTCAAGTTTAAATTCTAAATTAATTCTTGTTTAGAAAAATGACACTCAATCAGAGAGTTACCAATGTTTGCTAAAGGAGAAAATAAATTCTTGCTCTGGCTTATTCTTACGCTGGTTCTCGTGGATGCTGAGGAAGCCTCATGATGTGTGAATCAATGACAAGCCCTGGGTAGGCGCTGCACACGCGCTCACGTCCTCTCCTTGTTTGCAACGGACAACCTGCTGCAGAAGACGGGCCGCTGCGAAGGGTGGATGTGCTCGTCCAACAGTATTTACTGAAGACTTGCTATGTCTTCAGGCATCGTTACAGATACCTTACCCGTCTCCGTGAACGACATAAAGATGCCTGCACTGGAGGAGTTTTGAACTGTCAGAAGTCAGTGTGCAGTGGACATAAGACATAAGTACATTAGCTCTGTGCCAGGGGCGAAGCGGTTTACTCTGGTGTTAACAGCAGAGAGGACGGCCTCACTGAGGACATGATTGTGGATAGAAGGTGTGAAGGAAGCAAAGAAAGTAGGGACTCAGGGAGCAAGAATATTGCGTTTCCTCCCACGCGAAAAGACTCGAGCTGGGGACAGCCACTCACCGGCTCTCAGCCCAGCGGTGTAAGGCGAGCACTTTTCACAGCCCTTGGAGTAATACGCCTAGTCTTTCCCGGAAGAAATAGGTGAGTTTCCACCAGTCAGTTTATTCAGCCTTGAAAGCAAATGAGCAAGTTGCTTAAGTTGTGCAAAGGGCCAGTCACCTGATATTTTTTATTGACTCCAGCCCAAAACTCTGACTCAAAACTGGCATAAAGGAATTAAACAAAAGGAGGCTCGCTATCATGTCCTCGAAGCCATATGAACGAATGACTTGCACCTTCCTGGGTCACGTCTCCGGACCGTGACCATTTCAGAGGACTCTCGGTTGAAGGTGTCCGTGGGAAGGAACATCGGGTCCCCGGCGGAGGCTGTGAGTGGCGCAGGGCTCCGTCTCAGAACCCACCTCCACTTAGGCACACAGAAAGGAGCGGAAGTGCAGAGACACATCAGTCCGACTACTATCAAATCAAGGCGGTGTTTATGCCACTGGGGAAGCAGCACAAAGCCTGATAAATCTGAAGTCGTGCAGTGCTGGATTTACTGGGCTCCACCAATTAACAGCTGAATGACTTAACCCCTCTTGACCCTGAGTTTCTCTTTCTGTAAAGGAGCATGATAAAACACTCCTTGCCATTCTGTTCCAGGATTAAGGGATCATTTACGGAAATGCCTAGCAAGAAAACTGATGCAGTAAATATTAAATAATAGGGGTACTAATTCTTCCTCTCCCTCCATCCAGAAGAGACCTCCTATCATTCATCAATGTCTTCAGGTATCTTCCTGTGCTTCTTTTATACGTACAGAAATATTCACAGAAGACTTCCAACATATTTCTTCGTATTTCATTGGCCAAAACTGGGTTAACCCGCCAAACCACACGTGGTTTTTAACAAATCCAATATGAGGGGAAGGCAGGTGGATTCCTTGTTGTAGTCCACCGGAAGTACTGGCTTAGAGGTTATTATCGGATCAAGTTGTGCTTGTTAAGACCACCCTGGAGCAACCTCCCCGAGCAGCTGAACTGGGAAGAGAGAAAGAAGTAGGGATAAGGAGGAGAGAAGATGTGTGTATGACAGAGACAGAAGGAAAAGGGGGCCCAAGTACCATTTTGTGTCTGTAAATAGTAGGGGCACCTCCCACACCCAGTCTCAAGGAATATTATTGACACATGTGAATCAGTCCTTTCCCAGGATGGTGTGCACTTTGGCACATCCACGGCTCTGTGATGAGGAACCGTTTGAGTGCTTACCTGTGGGCACTTACACAGCAGAGCACGCCCTTCTGCACTGACTGGAGGATCTGTCTCGAGTCACGTAGGACACCACGTCAGAACCCAAAGACGGAACGGAGCTCAGCGGAAGCAGTCTTCAGCTCACTGGCTGAGCTGGGTCTCCTCTGCCTGCGGGATTTTCCTTTGCTCGGCGCAACAGACACCACAGAGACCTCGTCAGCTCCATTTGTTCCTTCTCCCAAGAAAGGTCAAAGAATAAAATATGCCAGTTAGCACCTCGTCTGGCTCCTCCTTGCCTCAAATATCGGGCTTTCCTTGGCTGTGCTGTCCAGAGAACTAGGCTGCCTTTAAAATAGACAGTCGCTTCATCCAGCTCAGGCTCAGCTTCTTCTTCTTTCAGGAGCTCTCTCCAGGAGCGCCAGTGATCCCAGCGCTTCTCCCTCCTCTTCCCTCCCACTCGCCCGGGGGAGGGTACAAGGCCCAGCAACAGACAGACTCTGCACGGCCTCTCTCCCGATAGGTACTCTTCAACCCTTCAGGAAGACATGTCTTTAGTTAATTTCTGATTTTATATCCATTTTTTCCGGATACAATCCAATCTATCTCTGTTGCCACAGAACAAGTAAGCTCCTTCTTTCAAACTGAAGAACATCCTACTTTGAATACTTTGGATCCTACTTTGGATAATTAATTTATAAATTGATTTTATAGGTGCATTTTATACATACATTATGATCACACTGACCATTGAGAATTTGTTCCTGTATATGACACATCTTGATTCTCATGTTTTTTCCTTTCTCCTGCCCTCCCTACAACCTCCACCCCCTATGTACATAAGCTTTGTTCCCTTTTTTTTACTATCAAGATTTTTCTTTCCCTTCTTTAGTTTTCTTTAACTACCCTTTTCCTTTTGCATAATTTCTTCTTATTTCACAGTACCTATGGTACATTTTGGAGGCATTCATTTTCACCTTCAGGTTTTCATACTAGGGAAAAGATATGGTACTTACATATCTGCATCCTATGTATTTCACTTATGAGTTTGTCTTCGAGGTACAATGGATAATAAATTATATGGTCACCTGACACTTGTAAGATACTTTTTCCCCTTTTCCCGGTGGTTGCACTTTAATGCTTGGCCTCACGTGAGAACCGTCATCTGTTCCCCTCTTTTCTCTTTACAACCTCAGAACTGTCTGGCTGCAATTCCTCTGAAGGACAAATTCATCTTTGAAAAATATTCCAGGGCTTTATGTGCTCCCCAGACTCACCCGGGAAATTGCAGGCCCAGAGTCTGGCAATTTTCCGATAGGAATTTTAAACTGACCTCAGATGCTTCCCCAGCCCCACTGGGCATTGGCCACAGAGGACTCATCATTGATCAACTCTGCAGGGAAAACATCTGGCATGGTGTAAATTCCCAAATCTTCCTTTGACTCAGGAAAAAAAAAAGGCATCTTTTTCAAGTCCCCAAGTGAATTTAAGAGCTCTAAGACAACAGTTTTATGAAATCTGTTATTCGCAAGCCAGGTAAGGAAAACAACAGATCACAGTTAGTCAGCTCTTAAGTTTCTGCAAGGCATTATTACGATATATAAGACACCTTTTTTGCACATTTCCTTAAAAAAATGGTTGAATAATGGTAGTTTTTAAATGGAGCTAGTCAAAAAGAAAGAAGAAACAGTGGTCTTGGAAAGGAACAGATAGTGTACTCAAAAAGATAGGAGAGCTTTAAGAAAAGCATTTGCAAACACATGGTTTAAACAATCCAGCACAGAGAGTACTGTCTCCCCCAGTGACTACTGTGGGAGCCGTCACGACCCCTAGGCTGAAAGGAAAGAAATGGAAGGAACCATTCCCAGAATTCAGAGAGGCCCAGAAGATGCGGTGTAGCTCAGCCTCTTGTGACAGATGAAGGAGTAATGAAGACAGCTTCGGGAAAGTACCTATAACCCAAGACTGTGCAGCACCCCCACCCACACCTCCAGGCAGGGACCTCACCTCCAGGGAGAGGGAGGGGCCCTTCTGGGCTCCAGCCAGGAAAGAGAGAAAGCGCGACGATGCTTGCTGGATAGACCCAAGCCTTCGCAGTTGCTCCGTCCTGGCTCTACCATTACTGTGGGGAAGCAGCTCTAAATCCTTGGGGAAATTATGTACCTTTCTGAGCCTCAAGTTAAATATAAATCTTGTTGCACTGTTACGAGGGTTTCTCTGGCTGGAAGGCTGGGAGAAGAAGCATGGGAAACAGTGTAAAAGGCAAAAATCAAACTTCTCAGGATTTCTGTTTTCCAAAATTGCATAGTAGGAGGCTTCACTCTTTCCTGAATCGACTCCATCCCTTATCGGCCTCTATGCCTGCCCACCAATCCCAGAGCCCCTTTCATCTCCTTTTGCCCCTTCCTCTCCAGGGCCTAACTGAGCTTTAAACTTCACCTCCTAGGAGACGGAATTGTACTTCCTCTAGGCAGGGATGGACTGACAATATCTGGTAATCTCATCATGAAACAATTTTAAACACTGAAGTTTAAACAGTGTGCTATGGAGGTGTATAGTACAGGTGTAAAAATCAAAATAAACATCATATCAGAACAGCACATGGAAATGTCATGAACACAAATCACGCAACTTCATTCAGTCCCTTCATCTGCAAAATAGAGATGATAGTCTGTTTCTGTTTTGAAGCCAAAAATAAGAGATAATGTACACAAAAGAATGTGACACCAAGTAGGTGCTGAATGCATGCCCTAATTCTGCTGCGAACTAATAGCATGGCCTTCGGCAAAACACAAGTTCTCTAAACTTGTTTCCTTCCATTAAATAGAAGGACTGTCCATGGAGCATGGCCAGCAAAGACATGCAGTGGTTCTCAAGTAAATTTGTTCAGAGAAGACCTGGCCTATGTAGCTGAAGACACAGATCTTGTAGGACAAAGGACAGTGAGCTGCTGGACTCCAGTTTGGCTTCTATATCCCTACATGTGGCCCCAGCCTGGCTCCCAAGGCCAACCAGATATGTATCTGATAGATCAGAGCTCGTTCACTCCTTAATATTTGTTCTCTGAGCAGAAGTTTTCTCCTAGAAGGTCCACTCCCTGTTGATTTTGAGGGAGGAGTGAAGGATTTAAATTTAGTCAACCATGCATTAAACAAGAAGGCAAAGCACACAAGTGATATCGCAAATCTTCAAAGCCAGTTTTCCAACCAGTTTGTCTTTGATTTATATTCAAAACCCAAAGGTAACGAATGGTTAGGGCACTGGGAGGAGGGTGAGTTTCAATACAGACTTTTCTGTTCTTGACAACTAGGTCACATCTCAGCACCTTCCTGCCCCTCTCCTTGCACCCCATCCCTCTTCAATATAAAATGTCACTGTCTGCTTTTCAACCTGCTGAAAGTTATGGTGAGGCGAGGAGAGTTAATGACTGTAGATTGCTCTAAATTGAAAACCCCTGTGTGTCGGGAGCCACCTTGACAGCTGAGCGCTTCCCCTGGAAAAGCCTAAGTAATTAAGTTGAATATTTAAGCCACGCATAAGGTCAGATGGAACACAGCCAAGCAGTGTTCTCTGGAAACCTCAAGGAGCACAGTGCTGTGCATTGCCCTTTCAGGAGCTTAAGTAGAACAGGGCTTGAAAAAACAGAAACCCACTCTAGAAAGGCCTCACCTTCTTCTACTCTGCTACCAGAACAAGCTCTGGCCTTTATTTATTCGTTAATTTATTCTTCTGTCCAGCCAGCCAGCCAGCCAGCCAGCCAGCAGCCAACATGTACTGCTGGAACTCTGTTTGCCAAGGCTCATGCAGCCAACACAGAAGTGAACCCAGCACTCACAGGCAAAGACAGACTTGTGAAGAAACTCCCATTACACACCAGCACTGGGGCAGCAAGAGAAGAAGGTGTAAGGTAGAGAAATGACACTCAGAATACCGCAGGAAAGAGCCCTCCAGGGGCAGCGTGAAAAAGATAATGAAAGGAAGCCTTCCCCCTCCGGAGACCATGCACCCAGTCAGGATGCCTGGGAGCTCTGAAGCCAGAAGCAGTCATTTTCCTTGGCCCACCGGCTCAGTGGCTGCACCCGGACACCTCATGGACTACATGCCATGTATCTTCTTCTGCGTTCCGTCCCGTAGCTTCCCGTTACCATCGCTTTTCTAACGTTCATGTGGAAGACAGTCTGAAATAACAAAGCATTTCCGCTCTAGAAGTGGACATATCAGGGCTGACTCCCAGCTCCCCCTGCAGGCTCCGCAGCTTCTAGCATTTCAGATCCGCTCCTTCAAAACCAGGCACTAACCGCAGGCCCTGCTTTAAGTTTGAAGTCTATTTAATAAAGTCATTTAGGGCCAGAACTGCCCTAACAAACGTCCGAAAGTAGTTGGCAAATAAGAACAACACACAAGAACGTGTAACTGCTGCGGCCTCCCTTGTGGATCCGTCTTCCACAAAGCAGGCACGCCTTCCACGTCCAGGAGCAGCTACGTCTTACTCGTTGATTACGGATGTTACAGGACTGAAGACTCTGACAGGAGGACTGAGACATGCACAGTTCTGGAATTCCCTGTCTTGCAAAGTGGTGGGTCAACCTGCTCTGACGGTGTTTTTCTTTCTTTCTTCTGGCTCAGCACCCAGATTTGAGTGGGAAAAGCTGGAGGTAGTGACATAAACCATGAGGCAGCACTTACAGCAGATCTTCCAAAACACAACAGTAGCTCTTTTCTGTGAATCCGGTCAGTGGTGTTTCACAGTCCCGCTGCTCGCGCTGGGCCAAGAAGCCCCCGGGCTGCAGGTTTTGCGCTCTCGTCTGTGTTATGACAAAGGCAGGGCTTCGGCCTCTCTGGTTTGCTGGTTACTATGGCGATGGAAGTTTGAGTTCTGATACAAAGAATGCTAACTCCAAGTGTCTGCTCCACCTTGGCTAATGAAAAGTAAATGGATCTCGTGGGATAAGGACGTTCTCTTTTACATGCTAGAGGTGCTTGAGCTTCAGTCATATCCAAGACCACATACTGCTAATAGTTCTTGCTTTTCTCTTAGTTACATTCAATGAACTCATGAATATTTACAGAAGGCTACTTGCTCTTCAACTGGAAGGGGTGAAGAGCGCTCACACTGATTAGGACCATTGTGAGAGAGAATTTGCCTTCCATTATTTTTCTGTGCACAGAGGTCTGTGGGAGATCTCGTGAAATGGGATTCCTCCTAGACCCCTGTTCCTGGCCGGCACAGTCCGTTGCCTCCAGGCTGAGGATTGCATAGTAGCACAGAGAAAGCATGATAATGGGCGAAGCTTGCCATCTAGTGGTTGCGAAGAGAGGCGTCGCAAACTATCATGAAGGATGATTGTGTTGCGTGAAAATGGCATTAACCAAATCTGAGAATGTGAGAAATCACCCTGAAAAATTGCTTCTGAGGGCCAGCCACGGTGGCACACGCTTGTAATCCCAGTACTCGAGAGCCTGAGGCAAGAGGACTGCCGTGAGTTCGAGGCCAGCCTGGACTACACAGCAAGACTCCACAAAACGATGTGGGGGCGGGGAGGTTGCTTCTGAAAAACACCTCTCTTCATATGATGGCCATGAGAGGTGGTGGAATTTCAGAATGTGCTGGGTCACACAGCAAAATGGGGGAGCCCTGGAGCCCTGCAGGGTGTCTCTCTCACCTCACAGTCCTCCTGCCACATTTACGTAAGGCCAGAAGCTGTAGAATCCAAACCCCGGAACCTCACCTCTACCCGTAGGCTCTGAAGCCTGTAAGACTTCTGTTCTAGTGTTGTGGGTTGAACTGTATCCCTGCGAAAGGATGATAGTGACACCTTGAGTTCCCAACCCTCAGCACCACAGAATGTGGTCTAGTTTGAATAGAAAGTTGGTGGAGATGCGATTAGTTATGGTGCCATCACGCTGTAAATGGCTGAGCCCCAAATCCAATATTACTGGTGTTCTGATAAGAAAACAACTACCCTATGCAAAAACACAGACCTACAAGGAGAAGGCCACATAATAACAGAGTTGGAAGTGGAATTTAGGCTGCTGCAAGCCAAATGTGTTAGCGTTCTGTTCCTATAATAAAATGACTGAGATACAGGACCTGTGAGGAGGAGGACAGGTTGATTTCAGTTCTGGCTTTCAGAGAAGGTTCAGTCCACAGCCCGTTGCCTCTGCTGCTGTGTGTGGCCCGTGGGGAGGCAGCACCTGAAGAGGAGTTGTGCTCTTCGGTTCATGGCCGAGACACCAAGGAGGGCAGGAGGTTCAAGGCCACAGCCCAGGTGACCTGAAAGCCTCCCGCCAACCCCCATGTCTTAAGGTTCCACAGCTTCCAAGAGCATCGGGCTGCGGACCAAGCCCCTAATACGGGGGCTCTCAGCGGAACTTTCTAGATCCCAACTGCAGCGCCAGGGAGTGTCGAGACTTCTGGCAACGCACGGGCACCGAGGAGGAGGAAGACAAGGCTTGCCCCACGTGTGTCAGAGGGAGCGTGACCTGCCGGCTCCTTATCTTAATTTTCTAAGCTCCAGCACTAGAAAAAGCCACGTTCTCTTGTTTAATCGCCCCGTCTGCGGTGCTTTCGTACAGCAGCTGCACAAACCAGGCTTCCACCTCTCGTGCCTGTCACTAACTTGACCTCCTGTTTGCCAACCTCGCACGTGTCGTCAGTGCTGTGCCTCGTTACCCTCCCCGCTGCCAGTCCTTTGACCTGACCGGTAACCCTTCCGACTTCCGTAATCTTTTCAGAATATAATCCCTCGTAGCTCTTGTGCTTTCTCTGGGAGAGAGAGACTCCAAAAGTCTTAGCAAAATACGCCACAGCGTCTTCTATCTAGTTTCTTCCTGCACGTCTTCTGATACTTTCACATTAAAGTAGCTTCGTGAAACCCAAACATATTTTCTGTCGCTCTTCTGGGGTTAAGGTTCTTATCCCCTTTGCCTCTGCCAGGAACAAATGCCTCAATTAATTAATTATTAATTAATTAATTGTTTATTTCCAGGCGAAAGTAAGTTCTCCGTTCTCGCCATTCTTAGAGCTCTATGTCCTTACTTCTCTGACAGTATCTTTTACTCCTCATCATTCTGTTGTGATTTGTTGTAACCCTCTCGAGCCTCGATTTGCTCAAGATTCAGAAAGCGTGCGGAACAAAGGCCATCCCTGAAAACTGTCCATGTTTGACATGGTGAAACACAACTGACTAAGTTATCTCTCAAATATCAACGTTGGCCCTTCTGTAGTGTCTAGGGGATGGGCAAGCCATCACTCCCTCTCATCTAACACCGTTATTTTGCCTTGACCTCCCTGCTTCAGCCGCACTAGAATGCTTTAAATTTCTCCTATTTATTTTGCTCCTCCTACCCTGTTGTCTTTGCTCATGGAATTTCTTTTCCTTGGGACACTTACACCTTTTCTTAACAACTAGTTAGCTTCCTCTGTTCCTTAAGATTTCAACTCCACATCACTTACCTAATAAAGGTTTCCTGATGTTCAAACTCTTCTGGTGTCATGTACCTCTCCTCTGTGGCACTCAATACAGGTGTCTCTTACATCCAGCTCGGCATGATAATTTACTTAATATCCATATCCGTATAAAACTGTAAGCTCTGTAAGACAAGGGCAATAGAGAAGATATCTGCTTTGCGCAACTATTGTATGCCTCTGACATGGTATATACTCAATAAGTATTTGTTGAGGGAAAAAAATGAATGGTTAAGTATATCAGTGTGTGTATGAAAATACCTATAAGAATTCTCCATTCTCAGGCCAGGAATTTAGCTCAGTGGTTCTGGTGGCTGCCTTACAATCACAAGGTCCCAAGTTTGATCCCCAGTAACCACATACCACAATGCCAGGCATGGTGCCTCACACCTGTAACCCCAGCATGCAGGAGGCAGAGGCAGGAGGATTGCCGTGAGTTTGAGGCTTGCCTGGGCTACGTAGTGAGCTCAGGGCCAGCCTGAACTACAAAATGAGACCCTGTCTCAAAAAAAAAGAATTCTCCATTCTCTATTAGAAAAATCAACTTAGAAGCCTAAAATAGGCAATAATCATAACCTCTATCATGTTTGTTCCTATTGTCTGTGAAAAAAAATGAGTCTAGTTTTTTAGGTGTCCTATCCTATCTCATTTAACCTTGGAAATGATGCTATAAATTCATGGTAATTGTCCTTGTTTTAAGGAAAGGCAATGACCCAGATAATTAATTCTTCTTGAAGTAACAGTTAAACAGTGGAACTCTGACTTAAAACCATACACTCTAAAACTCATATGAAAGAGTTACCAAAAAACCCAATCATATTATTCCTAATCCTTTGAAATACACATGACAAATATGCAGACTGCTTAAAAAGGGTTACATCCTTAAAGTCATACTGCTTATTAAATGAGATGTCTCAAAGGAAAACTATATTTCCCAAGGGACTGTACCTATGTACCCTAGTAAGCTCCACTACTGGGCCTAGAGCCTAGCATATACCAGGTGCTCAGTACATCTGTTGTATGCATTTAAACTTGAAGCATCACATCCAAAGAGGATAAAACACACATAGCCAAAGTTTCAAAAAAAAAATAGAGGTCAAGACCACCTACAAAACCTTTATAATGAGTTTCTGACCTTACTCAGACAGTCGCCTTCTTGACCTGGACAAGGAAACCCGATATGAGTCTAAGGCCTCATTAGTTCCATCTCTATTGGTCTTAGTTTCCAACGTCAGTTGTTTTTATATGCAACTCTCTCTCAGTTCTCAATCTGGAAAATTCCTTGAGAGGAAAAAAAGTGATGACTTGCTGAAACAGATTCTAACCAGTTTCTGGCTATTTCCAAACCGGTCCCTCAGTGCTTTCTTTTATTCACGGCAGCATACGCCCTCCAATCCACAGTGCTCCACAGTGAGAAACACAAGAGCAACCGGCAATGTTTCCCAGGCATGTGATTAAGAACTATGACTAGAGGAGGTGGAAACAATGACACTGAAGCTCGAAATAATGCCCAATCACCTCGTAACATTTGACCAGTAGAGAACCCCACTGACACTGGCTAACTCTCCAGCCCTAGAATAACGATACATTCTCTGCAAAACAGGAAGAAAACCACTCCCTGTCTGATCATTAGTTGACTCTTGTGACAAGATCTCCCCCAAATAAACCATTTCTATAAAGCAGGTGTAATCACTACCACCATTTACGGGTGAGACCACTAAGGCTGGCACTGTGATGGCTCTTCTCCAAGGGCTTACAGTTAGTAAGGGGCAGAGCTGAGACTAGAACCAGGTGCGTTTAGGTCCTGTGGTCTTTCTGCCAAGCGTGCGTCCTCCTGGTAACACTCACATGGATGAATGCAGCTTAATGAGACTTCCCACAATGGTAGCTCTCTTCTAAATATCAGCATCCAGAAACTACTTAACAGAAAGTCAGTGAGGAATGTGAAAGAGTATTCGATGGGCCAGTGATAACCATGACTGTGGCCCTGGATCCTTCCATTGAAAAGCCACCATCAGTCCTCAAAGAGAACTGATTAGAAGAAACAAGATTAGTGCTGGTAAAGTGTTTAGAACAATGAGCAACAAGTGTAACTGATGTTCAGGGAGTGTTTGTTAAATATACATACCTACATTTGTGTGCCCAGGGCTATCAGGTATTCTTGTTTAAAGATTCTGTCTCTACTAGCAAGGGGATGCAATAAAATTCCATAGTAACAACACTGACAGTGATTTATCATACTGGCTGACCTCGGTTTTAATCCTTAAAAAAAACTAGACAAAATATAGATGTGATCAAAAATATGGTAAATATTTAAATTTAAAAATTGACTTTGTAAAAGACATATCACCATTAATTACCCTCAACAGCCCCCCAACACAATTATCCATCATTCTTGCCACGCAGTTCTGGAAGTCTTCCTTTATGGGTGTCTTTTCATTCCTGCCTCAATGTCCTGAAGTGATTCAAAATATTTACAGTAGGGCCGGAGGGTTAGCTCAGTGGTTCCGGCGTCTGCCTTGCAAGCGCAAGGACCTGAGTTCGATCCCCCGTAACCACATATAATGCTGGGCGTGGTGGCTCACGCCTGTAATCCCAGCACTCAGGAGGCAGAGACGGGAGGATTGCTGAGTTCGCGGCGGCTTGCCTGGGCACCATAGTGAGCTCAGGGCCAGCCTGAACTACAAAGCGAGACCCTGTCTCAAAAGCAAAAAAAAAAAAAAAAAAAAAAAAAATTTACAGTAATTTCTGTCAAATAAAACATTACAACGTGCCTTTATCCATCCTACTTACTGTAGCTGGGACCACGTGACTTTTGGCTTTCTCCCAATGTCAAAATAAGAATGAAAAGCAAATGTTTTGAATAATTCAGGACATGGAAGCACAACTAAAGACATTCACGGAAGGACTTTGAGAACTGCTTAGAACATGGCAAGGAAAAATAGAGTAAGTGTGTTGAAAGCAAGGGGGATGTTTGAACCACTAGCAGCGCGTCTTTTACTGTAATACTTTTTAATTCACTTGAATTCCTTTAATTCAAGTTATGCTTGATCGTAACTCATATGTGTTAGTCCAATTTGGGGAATGTGAAACTAACATTAAGAGACCTTATTGCTATTAAGTGAACAGTAGTATTTGAAATTGTGTACACCTAACTAATTCAGTCAGTTGGAATAATTAGTTATTAAATATTTTAGCCTTCAAATTTTTAATTTTTCCTGAAATAATCTCAATCAGCTATGAATATGATTAGCTACATATTCCTTCTAAGAAAGAGAATTCTGTGAGTCCTAAATGAGATGGACTGGAAGTATAAAATAAACACCTAGCACAAAAAGGTAAGAAATCATTAATAAATTCTAATAGTGATTGCATGATGAGATAAAACTGAATATGTTGTGTTAAATTTAATATATTAAAATTAATTCACGTTTTTGTTTTTGAATTCAGTACTAGACCATAGGTTTTTTTTTTTAGTGTAGCTACCAGAAAAATTTAAATTACCCATATGATTAATATTATACTTCTATTGGACCATTGCTATAGATTATTGTTACAAATCTCCTACACTTTGACATCAATCAGAGAGAATCAAATGGGAAAAAAAAGTTTTTGCTTTTGAATTGTTCTCATGGCGTTAGGCTATAACCCAAGATGTTCAAACACTGAGTTCCATTGTATGTCAGATTGCTTTTATTTTTTTTATTATAACTCATAGCCAAAAATACATCACATTTCAACCCAAAATAATCTGATTTTATTAGACAGATACTATATTAGTGTTACAAAGTTGCATGATATATAACTAAAACAACAGCTTACTGAACAGAAAAATTAACTTACCCTTACTTATATTTTCAGTTCAGGTCTCAGTTAATGTCAGTTGTGATCCACTAACCTAATGAATCTCAGATTCGTTTGTAAAATCCAGCATAGTGCTTGCAATTAAGATGCTAACTCCATGTACACAGAGGTGAAGGGCTATTTTGGTAAATAAGGAGTTGGATGTGGTAGAAATGCATGTGCTAGCGGAGGCCTAGGGCAGCCACAGCACGTTCTGTGGCCTGTTCTGTGGGCCGCACTGAGAAGAAGACTGCGAACCCAATGCTTCCTCCCTCCCGTGGAATCAGTGTTAACGAGTATGCGTGACACCGGCAACTGTTCCACCTGCTCAGCACCCCTCCTTCTTACAGGGAAAAGGAAAATGGTTCTTTTGGCACCTGCTCTCCTACCCAACTCCCACTCCCCACTCCAACTCTATCCATGAGATTCAAATAAAAAGTTCCCTATAATATAGGCCATGTCTGATAACTCAAGAATAGGAGCTCAAATAGAGTTAAGACCAGTCGGAGCCTGTTCCTGGGATTTGTGGACATCCAGCTAGAACATGGACATCTAGCTAGAACACGGGATTTGTGGACACCTAGCCAGAACATGGGAAAATCCTCTTATGAGGATTTATTTAGTTCTATTCAAACACCTTCGACAGAAACTTTCCCAACATACCACTTTTCCTAAGCTCCTTAGAGGTATGTTCTCTTGTCTGAAGCAAGTAATCTGGTCACTACACTGATTAAAGACAGAAAATTGCCCAGTGGAGCAATTTCAGTGACTCTAAGCCCCCCAGCATGCCCATGGACAGGCAAGAATAGGATTCTCTTCCTGCCCCATTACGCCTGACTTTTTAGAACTGTACCTTCCAGCACATCTACCCCCAGAGACTACAGAGGTCTTTGTGCTCTGAGAAGGACAGAAACCAACATAGTTGGTGCCAGTCATACACTACTGATTCCAGGCACCCTGTTCCACAAACTAAGGTGATGGCTTTAACACTGCAAAGGTAGTCGGTCTGCACTGTTCATAGAGCAAATAGTCAAGTAAGACAAAGCATGCTCCTGATGTAATATTGTAGCTTAACTGAGAGAAAGAGGTTTTATTTAATGTTCATGATCAGCTTCCTTTTTTTTTTTTTTTTTTAGACAGGGACTCACTTTGTAGTTCAAGCTGGCCCTGAGCTATGTTGCCCAGGCAAGCACTGGACTCAGCAGTCCTCCTGCCTCTGCCTCCCGAGTACTGGGATTACAGGCTTGAGCCACCAAACCCAGCACTGTGGTATGTGGTACTGATTGCCAGTGAGCGTGAGCCTCCATGCCCGGTATTGCTGTATGTGGTTACCAGGAATGGAACCGGGGACTTTGCTCTCTCTAGGCAGGTGCCGAACCACTGAGCTAAATCTCCAGCCCAGATTAGCTTTTTTTTTTTTAAAGGTCAACAAACCATTGCTTATCAATTAAACATCATTCTCTTATAGAGGAATATTATATCTTCTATTCCTAAAAGTAAACTATCCAATGACTTACTTAGATGTGTCAATTTCAGTGGTTATTTTCAGACTGATCTGTGTCTAAACTAAAGAACACAGAATGTTCCAATGCCTTTTAAAGCGAGGGAGCATTAGCCCCTTCAGTTTGATTTAGCGGCCCAAGGCTGCCCTCGAGTTCCTTTGAACTACATCGCTCTTGGACCACATTTATTTCTCATGCTTTTAGCGTAACAGATGTGCTGCCTCTAAAGGAAGAAGGAACGTGTGAGAGCCTGTAAGATTAATCTTCAACAGAAAGAACGTATCTCGTTGAATCAAAGGCAGAGCAGAGGCCAAGGGCATTCTCAACACAAAGGCTCCTGCGGCACATCCCGGCCGCTGCTGCTCTGCAGGGCAGCCACCAGGCAGCCCGCCCGGCAATAAAATGTGGAGCACAGCGATCGAATAACTCACGCCATGGTCCTGGGTCTTCTTGGGAAAACTTCCCGGAATGCAGCACCGTTTGTATTTCTCAGGAATGTTAGTGCCCATAGGGGATTCATATAAGAAATGCTGTGTGACACCTAGGTGGGCTCTTAAAAGACTCTGAATCCACAGCTTGAAAAAGGTCCAGAGGATGTCAGTCGGGTGCATATGTGTCCACACATACTCACACACATACACACACACACATACATAAATTTGTATTTAGATAAAACATCATTTTATTTAGCACATAACTGAGGGTTGCAAAGGAAGGAGAGGTCCTAAGCTTCAACATTTATTAAGCACACACTGTGGGACCGGCTACCACAGTCAATAACATAAATGTGGCCCCTGCTCATTTGAGGACGGCATTTTCTGAGGTTGGAAAGGGGGCGAGAAAATGAGGAAGAAATTTCAAGGGGGAAACAGGTCATAATAAAATCTAAGAAGGGTCAGAGAGACGGAAGGGGCGGGAAGCCCTGCTGACCGCCTCGAGCTCGCCTCCCCGCCCCCGCCGGCCCAGCCCCCACCGCTCCTTTTCCTCCCGACCCCACCTGCCCTGCGCCGCGCGATGCGGGGGCTCCTGGTCCGCTCCGGCGCTCGCGAGCCCCCCACCCCGTCCCCGAGAGGTGGCTCAACCGCCGGCTTCTCCCCCCCGACCCTCCGAACCGTGGACCAGGATGGGAAACGAAGCCAGTTACCAACAGCAAATGTGCCTCCCCCTGGACAACGACGAAATTAAAAGGCTGAGCAAGAGATTCAAGAAGATGGACGTGGACAGATCGGGCAGGCTGAGCGTGGCGGAGCTCATGGCCCTGCCGGGGCTCCGGAAGAACCCCTTGGCCAAGCGAGTGATCGACATCTTCGACGCGGACGGCGACGGAGAAGTGGATTTCCGGGAGTTCCTCACCGGCATCTCCCAGTTCAGCGTCAAAGGCGACACGGAGCAGAAGCTGCGGTTCGCCTTCCGCGTCTACGACGTGGACCAAGACGGCTACATCTCCAACGGGGAGCTCTTCCAGGTGCTGAAGATGATGGTCGGCGACAACCTCAGTGACGCGCAGCTGCAGCAGCTGGTGGACAAGACCATCATCCTTATGGACCAGGACGGCGACGGGAGGCTGTCTTTCGAGGAATTCAGCGCTCTGGCCAGACGCCTGCGGGTCCACAAGAAGCTGGTCCTGACCGTGTGAGCCTCTCCGACATCACTCAGCAACTTTCCCTCTCGCTGCTCTTTCTTTCTTCTTTACTCAAGGAGCCCCGCAGGTTCTTCTCCACTGCGCAGAATGGCTTCTCTCTGCCAAGGCTTGACTTCGTCACCGACGCAGTCCTAGCGACTGCTCCCCTGATGCCTCGGTATCGTCCTGAGTAGGAGGGAGGCAAAGACAAAGGGGCTGGTGGGGAAGGGAAAGTTGCTTAACAAGTTTTTGTTCGTTTGATCCAACTATAAAAAGTCAAGAATTTCAAAAGCTCGAAAATAAAATAGACCTCTGGTTTTCTTTCTCACGGGGTTGGAGTAGGAGAAAATCACACAGCCTGTCTTGGGTGTCAGCTGAACTGTTTTCACTTACTGGTACTCAAACGTCTTTGACAGACTATTAATTTCCTGGTGCAGCAACAAGAACAAGTATATTTCTTTTTGCTGAACATCTTTTAATCACTAGCTGCACAACGAATGCCCATTTTCCTGAAACTCCACAGTGCCAGGACCCACAAGGCACCCACAGTGCCCTGGGCATATTTAATGAGTAGAAGTCCAGTCTCTCTTCTCCTCCATCAGCCTCCATCAGAAACTAGACTCAGGGTTCATGTTAAAGAAAAGATAAGACGCCTGGACCACCCTAGCCATCAGCTTTGGTGGCGAGGGATTTTCAGTGTTAGCTGTCATTCCCAGTGTTAAGCTCGGAAAACAGGTCTTCCAGTCAAATAGGGCAAGATCCTTCCCCAAAAGTACTCTCTTCCCCACCTCTCAGGTCCACGCTGGTTGGAGTGAATGGGACACATACAGAATGACCTTCCCAGAGGTCACAAGCACAGTAGATGCAGACTCTGCCCAGCAGCTTATGGTGGATTAACTCATGGTCACCTTGGAATGGCCAGTGCGGTTCTGGGGATGAGATAGAAGGAGAATGGGAGGAGATGATTACATGCTGCTGATTTTCCTGGAGAAGTTTGTTGCAGCAGATTTCCCTCGCTGAAATCGCCTTTCTTCCTCATCACAGGGGGGCAGCTCCTCACTCTCCCCGAGACGGCTGCCTTCTCCGTGGGGGAGCTCTGATCTGTGCCTTGAACATTGTTTCTGGCTCCACTCCAGGTCCCTCCGGTCCCTCTGGCACAGATCCTTCACCCACCAGTGTGGACTTCCACCACCGGCCGTGGGCCTTCCTGGAGCAGATCCTTGATAGGGATTCGAATGAGACACTGCCATAGGTTTTAGGTCAGACCGATGTGGGACACTGCCGAGGGAGCCAGGTCCTTGACCAGATTCTCTGGGTCTCTAGCATGAGGACAGATCACTCGTACTCTTCAGCATTTCACTTTTCGGGTGACTATTGTAAAATAATTCTATAAATTATGTATCCTATAATAAACCTATTCCTCTAAGCCACTGGCCACAACAGTGCTGAGGTGGCTTTGTGTTGTTCTGAGCCTCAGGATATAGAGATCGCCAACCATGTCTCCATAGCAGAGGTAAACAGTGGCCATACTAGCTAGGGGTGGTTTTGAAAATAGACCTGGGACCTAGTAAAGAAACTTAAGACCTTTCATATTCTCAGAAGATTTTTCCCTAATGGATCATTTAATGTAGAGTCCTCACATCCTAATAGACTTGCATCTAGGGGTATGCTGGAGCCTATTTACTCTACATGAGATCAAATATGTACACAGCTCTCCCAGGAGTTCCGTGTTATGTTGACAACTCGACATCGCTCATGGCGGGAATAGTATATCATGGAAAAGAACAAAAGCTTTTAGTGGTTTTGTCTGGTTTCCTTTGGAGAATCAGTTAAGCAACAAGGTCCCCACCTGCTCCGCCCTCAGTGTCACCAGCTCTCTGGCATCACTGCCTCTGCCCTCAGATCTCAGAACACAAGAGTAGGGCCAGGACTAATCCCGGCGGCTGCCACTTCACACCAGTTCCCTTTCTCACAGAGAACCATCCTCCAATGAGCCACTCAAGGCTCCCAGAACACTAAATCACATGTTCTCTTTCACACAAAGACAGAGAGCTCTGGTGGATTTTCCTCAAGAAAAGAAAGATCGATTTCTATAAGATTTATTATTGTTAACTTTTTTGAGACAAGGTCTCACTTTGTAGTTCAGGCTGGCCCTGAACTCACTATGCAGCCCAGTCTGGCCTCGAACTCACAGTAATCCTCCTGCCTCAGCCTCCAGAGTGCTGGGATTACAGGTGTGAGCCGCCATGCCTGGATTATTATTGTTAATTTTGAAGAAGCTGGCAACTAGTCTTGACAAGAAAAATAGATATAAAAAGGAAGTAAAGCAAGTCTACAAACTTAATACTGGCAGAGTACCCAGTTACCATACCATACTTTTAACAATCTAGTTTACTGAGGAATTACAAAAAAATAAGGAACCCTGTTCTTTCAATTCCTGTGAATTTTCAAAGAAATATATTAATAATCAGTAAACAGTCTCCACCTCATATTGATGTGAGTCAGAACCCTATTGCCAAATGATATGGTTAAAAGACACAAAAACAATTGGATTTTGATTAGTTACAAGTGGATCACATCATAGCTACAGTTAACTGTACAAACATAAGCAACTTCTGTGTTCTTCCTCTTAGTTAAAACAATGACCCATGCTAGGGTTATTTTGAGGGTTCAAAAAGATAAAATATGTAAAGCACTTAGGGTACAATATGTGAATTCTACTAATTTCCTTCTCCCATTTCCTCTTCTACAAGATCAGTATGTAAAGAAGATATGAAGCAGGAATTGCTTGTTCCTTGCCAAGGAACTCACTTATTTGAACCTCAATGTGTGTAAATTTAGACACTTTAATTACCTTAATAAAATTACCAAATAATATGATACAGGCAAACATAGGAAACACACAAATTAGGAATGCAATAAGGTAGAAACACTACTTGGTCATACCCAAAACTAACTGGACGGTTGTATAATCCTAGAGTAGCAAGCAAACAACCAGGAACAATGTCCAGTGTCCTTCCCTCTCCCAGAGGGGCTGATAGGCTTCTGGACTTGAGAATTCAAGAAACATGAGAGAGATTTTCTAGCTCTAGACCAATCTGTTTGACTTTGTAGAACTTTTACATAAGCAAAGTGAGCATGCTATCCAAGAAGACCTCTCCAAGAACCAATTTTTATAGTTACAATGCACACATTAGAATGAGGAAATTTTGAGTCATGACCAAGGGCTTCAAACATATTGATTACATATTCAAATTTAACAAAGAAAAGAAAATCATTTCAGCTTCTGGAATGGCTGGAATTATAAGAAGACAATTGCTCAATCTACCTAATACATCTTCCTGAGGCTATGTGACAAGTTTTGAGAGCTTGTTCTGGTTTTAGCACTGAAAAAATCTGACTAGATATCTGGAGAAATGACTCACATGTATTTCCAATTTAATAATTTGGTTTTTCCCCTCTGTTAATTATCAGCTGAAAAAAAAAAAAAGTTTGCGCTACTCCTTGTGATGATAATAATAGTCGACTTTATTGAGCTATTATGACATTTCATATAACCTTTGTTATATCATTTAATCATCGCTACGACACTGTGAGGTAGACACTGTGAGGTCACTATCTCAGCTTTACAGATGAGGGCAGGGAGGGACTGGAATCTTCTCCAGGGTCACCCATCCGGTGAGTGGCAAAGCAAGAAAATTCCTGCCAGGCTTTCTGGCTCAAACCCTGAGCTTTGTCTCTGCCACTTTGATCCCCTATTTTTGTGACTCCAGTATTTACCTGTATCATTTTTTTCTGATAATCTTTTTAATGTGATCAGATCAAACATCAGTTTTCACAAGAGGAAATAAACCTGAAGAACTGACCTGCTGATCCAAAAGCAAACAGCCTCCACCTCTTTTGCTTTATGTTTGCAAACAAACAATTAGGCAAGACAGTTTTCCATCATCTTCTATCTTCAGCTCATCTTGAGAAGCAGATGAAATTATTTAAATTGGTAACAGCAACCAATGTTCTCTGAAGCTATAGAGATTAGTAACAATATGCTATCATACATGTTGATGGATTGTTTCTGCTCTCTACCATATGTTGCTATCTCCAAGTCACTAGACAGTTTACTATTATATAAGTTTCTGGAAATGCATGAAGGCACAGAACTTCCCTCATCAGAGAAGTCTTCATCGAGACTTCACCCATTCTTCCCAGAGTTTTGCCTCACAGCCTAGCATAAGACTTTGAAATTTACTCTGTGTGAGATGGGAAACTATCAAGGGGCTTTGAACCCAGAAGTGACATTGTTTAGATTGTCCTGACTGTTAAGTAGAAGACAAACTGAAGCGGTCAGAAAAAGCATTAGAAAGTAATTTCAATACTCTAGGTGAGAAGTGATGGTAGCTTAGGCCAGGGTAGTGGGGGAGGGGGTGGGAAGTCACTGATTTTGGATCTACCACAAAGGTCAAGTTTACTGTGTTAACAGACATGCATTGTACATGATAACTAATGAGAAAGAACTCAGAGATGACTTGAGAGATTTGGCTTTGAAAAAGTACAAAAATGGAGGTCTTTGTCTTTCAGGTGAAAATAAGACTATGTGAGAAAAAAGATTTTAGGAGGAAAAAGTTTGCTTTTGAGATATGAATTAAATACTCAAGTAAAAAGTCTGAACATGGAATTGTAGAATGATGGTCCCCAAATCTTGGAGTCATTGGTACACAGGCAATAATTCAAGCCATTGTCTGTATGAGAAAATGAATATAGCAAAGAATTGAAGACACACACGTTTGTGGTGAGAGAGATGAGGGGGAGCAGCAAAGCAGACTGAAGTGGGACAGACAACGGTATTCCTAAAACAAACTGATGAAAATATACAAAAGAGAATAGAGCAATCAACAGTGTCCTAGCTACAGAGACATTAATACGTGAAAGTTGACTATTGGATTTGACACTGGAGACAAGTGATGGCTGATAGCTGTTTGACAGGTGACCCAGGAGGAGCACAACAAAAGTCTAATTATGAGGCCGGAGATTTAGCTCAGTGTTTCCAGCGCCTGCCTCACAAGCGCAAGGTCCTGAGTTCGATCTGGGTAACCACATACAATGCTGGGCATGGTGACTTACACCCACTAGCAAGCAGTACCACATACCACAGTGCCAGGCGTGGTGGCTCACGCCTGTCATCCCAGCACTCGGGAGGCAGAGACAAGAGAATTGCTGAGTTCAAGGCTTGCCTGGGCTACATAGTGAGCTCAGGGCCAGCCTGAACTACAAAGTGAGACCCTGTCTCAAAAAAAAAAAAAAAAAAAAAAAAAAAGTCTAATTAAGTGGGTCCAAGACCAAATGAAAGAACTGAAAGCAATGTGTGTAGAGAACAAGAGAAATTGAATGGTTTTCTTATGCTGGGAAATGTGGATTGGGACATAAAGAGGATTAGTTGCCCAGGATGTGATTGATAACATCTAAGGCAAACAGTGAGTGAAACATCTTAATCACCTTTCTTGCCGGAGGCTTAAGAGCCAGTCATTTATCCAGCCAGCTGTCAGATGTTTCAAGTATCCACATCTAAGCAAGATGCAAAAAAAGGGTTTGGGCAGGAAAAAAATCGGTGATTTGGGCCTTTCTATTTTACTGACAGCACTGAAGATCTGAGCAGAAGCCACACATCTGATAGTACAAGTGTCTCCTTTGTCTGAATCTCGTCTGTTCCTACAAGTGCTGGTCAGTAAATTTCCAAGCAGTGGAAGCCCTTCCATTATTTTAAATGAGAAAAATAGCAAAAATTATTCCTGCTTCATCAAAGAACCTCATTCGGTTTCCCTGCATAACACTAAAACACCCATAGACACCTATGTGTGTGTAATACCCAATGCAGACTGCATGTATTGTTTTACATAACAATTCACCGAGAGTATATGTATAATAATTTTAAGCATTTGAAGTACCAGTGCTCCAGTGCATGTAAGTGCATATGCTCCAGTGCATATGTAGTGGTATGTCTGGGTACACCACGGAAAGTATGATACCAGATGCAAACTATGTTTTCCCTCTGTTGTGCAATGAGTACTTGCGAATATAATTTAATGAAAATAAAATGTGAAATATAACAGAAAAACCATTGGGAAAGTAAAGGAGACAATTTTTTGAATGGTGGCTTACTGATTAAAGAATTGTCCAAGTGAAATGAGATAGGCTGGAGAAGCTGGAAGAGCTAAGTGGCCATAACTGCTTGAGATTTGCCCACGGCTAAATCCTGGGACCATCTTCTCTCTCTGACACTGGAGACTCTGGAAGTTGGGAATGAAGCTGCAGATGAAGCATTGGGGTGAAAAAATACTCATGGCCTATGTTTATTTGTGTTCCTTTGCTTTCACGTGTACAGCTCTCAATGGCACGAGACAGGTCATGACTGCATTTTTCAACATGACTTTACTCAAGTTACTTGCAACTGCAATTACTATTTTGTCTACATCACCTAAGTCTATTTGATAGATGTGGCATTGAATTTTATTTCTCCTTTTCTTCTTTCTCCGATCAACAGTAGGTGTCAATTGAGCAAGTTTTATGTTATTAGCAAAAACGTTCTCCCTTGATCATAAGGAGCAGATGCACAAATCTAATGTGTAACACATTTGAAGAACAAGGTCCTAGGGGAAGGAGGGCTGAATTATAACAGCAATCATGCCTCTTACCGCTCAGACTCAGACACAACTTGAACATCTTGTTTGGTGCTCACAGGCAGATTACAGTGAATTTTTAATCCAGATGCTGTTTTTGAGCAAAAATTTTCACAAGTTGTTACAATGAATAGAAGAATAGAATAGAATAGAATAGAATAGAATAGAATAGAATAGAATAGAATAGAATAGAATAGAATAGAATAGAATAGAATAGAATAGAATAGAATAGAATAGAATAGAATAGAGGAAATTCAGATAGCAAAGGAACCCAGCGGATGGTGTTGCGGGCCTATGCCTCACACAAGCTGCCTCCCCCACACACAAGCTTATGTGACCTTGGGTAAGGTAACTGGTATCTTGGTACCTCCTTTTCCTCAAATGTGAAATGCAGATAATAATACTAAGCTTACAGGGCTATTATATCACCATAAAGGTGTAATGTGGTGTCTGGCACACATATTAAATGCCTAATTAAAAAAAAACTTTTACTGGTGTGTGGGTATAAACCACAGAAGTCTAAAACAAAAGGAATGAATAATGTAAACTGAATACAGCTTATGTATTACTGAGATAATTTGGGGAACACAGGTCTAATTATTATGCACAGGAGAAAGAGAGAAAAACCATGTGTTTAAAGGCAATGATTCACTGTAAGTTATGTTTTCTTTTTTCTGTCGCCACTGTCTTTTAAGAAGGCAGTGCCCAGTGATTTAAAGTCTTAATGAATGTTTGATGTTAGTAAAAAATGAATTCTCTCAGGGTGCTCCTTATCCACAGCAAGAATTAGCTCACTGATTCTTTCTAATAGCCGGAGCCTGTTCACGTTAGGTACAGGTTCACAATAGGTACAGGCCAATGGCTCTTTTCAAACACATTTGTATGTACTTTCTAGAGCACAAGTTTATATGGTTGTTTATGACTCTACAAAGATGTTGCAGAAGTCCTGTGAGCAGTGTAGCCCTCAGGCCCAGTGCACTAGCGCCCCTCCCTGATCTTCTCCTTAATCAGTGCACCTCGTTTCCTAGAGCTGACCTTCTGCCTGTAGTCTGAAGTCACCTGCCTGTGACTCCATCTGCTGTTCTGAGCCCCTGCTCAGCAATTGTCTTTCCTTCCCTGGAAATCCTTATGCTAATCTTTGATCCATAAGCCACTGCCTGAAGTCCTATCACTGAGAAAAAAGAAGCCGTGAGCCAGACCCCAGCAAACCCTGAACTCTGAGCTCTACCTCTGAGACCTGACTCTCAGAAAGACCTCCAAGTACATACGCAGTGCATGAACATACTTCACTGGCTTTCTCCAACATTACAGCGGTAGAGGCGGGAGAATGAAATATGGAAAATTCCATGAAGAAGATGAGTTCACTCACATCAGACAAGGGAGCCAGTGAAGAGTCTGCCCTCTAGAGACAGACTGTAGGGGTTCAAATCCTAGCTTGCCATGACCTTGCAAATGTTATGTAGGGGTTCAAATCCTAGCTTGCCATGACCTTGCAAATGTTATTGAACTTCACTGTGGCTCTTTCCTCCCCTCCAAAGCAGTTAGTAGCAGTCCCTACCTTACAGATTATGACAAAAACAGGCAAGTTTCTACATGCTCAGAATTGTGCCTTATGCATGTTAAGTGCTAAATAATTATTAATGATAATGATGTCAAAATGCCTGCAGCAAACAAATACTACTCAAGTTCCTTAGAATGACATCTGGGGGCTGCCACAGTATTCTTTTTATATTACTATAAGATTGGGGGATAACTATTTTTTTCATTATTCAGTAAACTTTATTGGCACATTATATGCACAGCTCACAATCACACACAACATTGGGGAATTTGTACCAATATGTGACACAGGTCAATTCTCATTTTTACCCACATCCCTGCCTACCCACCCCCTCCCCAACCCCTATATACATGCTCTTTTATTTTCTTTCAGAATCATATTTATTCCTTCCCCTCATTACATCCCCACAACGAATTTCCTTTGGAAATGTCCCATTCTACAAAGACTGTCATACTTTCTAGAGCTCATTTGCATCTACAGGTGCTCATATCAACGAGAAGATCTGGTATTTGCCTATCTGTGATCTACTGATTTCACTCATTAGCGTGTCCTCCAGGTGTATCCATTTGCACATAAATGAATCAATCTTATCATTCTTTATGGCAGAATAATACTCCATTTTATTAAAAAACCACATCTTCTTTATCCAGTCTCCAGTTGATGGCATTTGGGTTGTTTCCAAGATTGGGCTATCACGAACTGAGCTGCTTTGAACAAGGGTGTACATCTGTCTTTCCAATGTGATTTTTTAAATTCTTTTGGGTATATTCCTAGCAGGGGGATAGCAGGGTCGAATGGGACCTCTAATCCTAGTTTTCTGAGGAATCTGCACATGGATCTCCACAATGGTTGCACAAGTCTACCATCCCACCAACAGTGGAGAAGGGTTCCTTTCTCCCCACAGCCTCGCCAGCATTTATCGTTGGTTGATTTTGTAATAACGGCCATTTTTTGTGGAATGAGATGGAATCTCAGTGTTGTTTTCATTTGCATCTCTCCAATGACCAGTGATGTTGAACATTTCTTCATATGCTTCTTGGCTGCCTTGACTTCTGCCTCTGAGAAGTGTCTGTTCATGTCAGATGACCATTTTTTTTTTTTTT
>PVIC010012962.1:0-27436 GCA_004025085.1 Thryonomys swinderianus
CTATAGGAAACTTGGTGTGGGAATGTGATGAGGGGAAGGAATAAATATGATACAGAAAGAAAATAAAAGAGCATGTATAAAGGGGGTGAGGAGGTGTGGGTGGGTAGGGATATGGGTAAAAATGAGAATTAACTTGTGTCATATACTGGTACAAATTCCCCAATGTTATACGTGATTTTGAGATGTATATAAATTGTACTAATAAAGAATTCAATTAATAAAAAAATAGTCTCTCACTTATCCAAAAGTTTTATAGTAAGCACAGCTCTGTCTTGCATAGTGTAGTCTTTATTGTAAAGGCAACGAGATCACTTTTAAACCAAGCATGAGATAATCAGATTTGCATTCTAGAAGGATCCCTATGGGGCACTCTCACACTCTGATGGGAGTGTAGTTGATACAACCCTTTTGGAAAGCAATTTGGCAAAGTACACTAAGAGCTGTAAAATGTTTGATACAGTGATATCACTTTTGTGACTACTTTAAGGAGATAATCCTACAATCAGAAAGAGCATTATGCACAAATAATGCATTCATTGTAGCATTATTCATAATAGCAGAAAAATAGCAATGACCTCACTACTCAACAATAGAAGAATAGTTATGTAAGCTTCAGTACAGGTGACATTACCAGCCATCTGAATTATATTCATGACGAGTTACTAGTAACATCAAAAAAATGATGATTTACCAATGCTAAAATTAGCAACACATTTGTAGTAGATTATAAGGATGACCCAAAATAATTCTCCTATCCACCCCTGCAGTATGATGCATGACTCCCTTCAAGAGGTGGTACATATTCCTTTACCTCTCAGTGGAGAGGTAACCTGTAACTAGCTTAGGCAATGAAATACTAGTAAATGAGATGCAAGCAGGAGCTTGAAAAATACTCATGGTCATGGTATGCTGGTAACTTTCCATCACCAGGTGAAGAAGCCCTGACCTAGGTTGCTGGATGATGAGAGACACAGCCTAGTCTGTCCTGCCAACTGTGATGTTATCAGCAAATCCCAGAAGGAAAGTCTCCGAGCTGAGTGGCACAAACACAGATGCATGAAGGAGGTCAGCCAAGATGAACAAAAGAACCACACCACTGAACCCAGCCCAAATCACTACTCCAGAGAATTAGGAACCAAATAACTAGTAGTAGTTTTAGGACATTAAATTTTGAGTCATCTGTTACACACAAAAAGTTCACTTGCTACACTTTTGATCATTTCTGAGATGAAAATGGTATATTATGAAAGGGGGAAATAAAAGTACTGTCTTTGTTTTACGTATGTTTCAAACTTTCCATTAAAAAAATATGTACATATATAAGTAGTGCTTAAAAAATAAATTTTCAGGGCTAGAGATTTGGCTCAATGGTTCCGGCGCCTGCCTCGCAAGCGCAAGGTCCTGAGTTTGATCCCAGTAACCATATAGAATGCTGGGCATGGTGACTCACGCCCACCAACCATCAATACCACATACTGCAGTGCCAGGCGTGGAGGCTCACGCCTGTAATCCCAGCACTCGGGAGGCAGAGACAGGAGGATTGCTGAGTTCCAGGCTTGCCTGGGCTGCACAGTGAGCTCAGGGCCAGCCTGAACTACAAAGCGAGACGCTTTCTCAAAATAAATAAATAAATGTTCAGTAAAATATCTGGATATAAGAATACACATGCATACAGTTTGATCACAACTATAAATATCCTCAATAAAGATATACTAGTGAAAGGTATACCATTGTTTGGCTCTGGACAGTAAAACTATGGATTTTTTATTAATTTGCATTTTTAAGTTTATTTTATTCTCAACATGTATCTTTATAATTTTATTTTTATCTCACAACTTCTCACTCTATTAATGTCTTTCTATAGGATATATACAGAACTTACGTGGAGAGAAAAGAAACTAAAGGCAAAGGAATAAGTTTAGAAAAATTCCCCCAGACTTCCTGGTGGAAGTCTGAGAACCCAAAACCAAGGCCATGACAGTAAAGAAGAGAAGAGAGACTGTGCATGGTAGGCCAATATTGAGATACTGAGTTATGAGTGTCATCCGGCCTGGGCCTGTTACGGTGCCGTCTCCGCCATCCGATGACCTCGGGAGGGCGAGCGGGGACACAGAATCACAACTCCCAGACTCTGTGTCGGTTGAGAAGCTTTTCCCGTTTATTATGGAAGTTACAGGCATTTATATAGGGCGGCTTGGGATGTGATTGGATGAGAGGGAGGGAGCAGTACTCGTGGCGGGGTATGATTAGGTGCAAGGGCAGAAGTAGCATTTAACAATGTATGATTGGTCTGCGTCACCTGCGTCAGTCACCTGTGTCACCTGTGTCACTGCAGCTTCTTAAAGGGACATTACATCTATTTATCCGCCAGGAGAGAGAGAAGTGAAAGCACCTGGAGAAAGGTTTGGCCATGTATGAGAGAAAATCCATAGTTATCAGTGCTGGACGTTGGAAGATACTTAACCTGGGACCATGGATGAGTTTCATGAGGACCCAAACTCCAGACTGAAAATGCACTCTGAGATTTAAGGGTGTATACCACCTCTCTTAACAGAAAATATGTGAGCTTCATCATATTCTCAAGTAGCAGATAAGATTCCCAAAGCTAAATACCCATGAAAGCTTATCTGCCCAATAAACAGAAAAGAATTCAGTTTGATCTAACAACCCTATTTAGAGCTGACTAGTTTTAGAGCATTGAAGAAATCATTGAAATGCTTAGTATGGGATTTGAAAACTTAAATTATGATCTGAGTGCATGATGACATCGATTCTTCTGAGCTACAACTCAGAAGCTGGTTCCTACAGGCTTTTACCCTAAAGGAACCCAAATCCTTATCAACCATCATTTCAGACTGTCAAATTCATAGGTATAACCAAAACGTCAAACTCCAGAAATCAAAGGCAAAAAATTATTGTCTTAGCCTTTTTTGTTGTTGCTATAACAAAGTACCTGAGATAAGATAACTTATAAAATGTCTCAGTTACTTTTTATTATTGCTGAGTCAAAATATTCAATGCCCAAAGTTAAAGGGAAGGTTTATTTGGCTCACAGTAAGTAGAGGTTTTGGTACAGTCGACTGGCTCCAAGACAGGATGGCATGACAGACAAGCATTGCAGAGGAGAAACAGTCTCCATCAAGCAGGTATGTGAAAACACCAAGCAGCAAGTTCAAGTGACCTTAGCAGCTTCTCTCCTCCCCTTTTATATTCTAACTAGGCTACCAGACTTAGGGCAGTGCCAAACCCATCAGTGGACAGATTTAGAAAACATGCACCCTTAAACCCAGCATCACACACTCTAGATCCAGCTACCTCTGATAGAGCCCTCACTTATGACTGCACAGAGCTTAGGGGGAAATCTAAACACGAGCCATAACATAAAGAATGGATATTTGTTTGGTTCACAGTTCTGGAAGCTAAGAACTCCAAGGTATTGGCCTCTGCTGAGCACTGGGTGAGCTCCTTCCTACTGCACTGTAACACGTGGAAGGGTACATTAGAAAGCCACTCTCATGATAACCAGTTAGCCACTTAATCTATTCACCCGTTAATAGATTTATCCATTCATGAAGGTAGAGCCTTTCTAACTCAAACACCTCCCAAAGGTTTCACCTTTCAACACAGGGTGTTCGGGACCAGGTTTCCAACACGTGACATTTGAGGGATATTTTCAAACCATAGCACAGGTTTTTTATACCTTAGGTTCAAAGACAAGATCCATGATGACCTGGTCTCTTTCCCCCTCTCTGAATTAATCTTTCCCCATACTTTCCCTTGTTCCTCTTCTCTCTGGCCTATTTGAAGCTCCCCCTCCTCCCCTCCCCCTGCCTCCCCCCTCTCCGCCCTCCACCCTCACCTCTCCCTGGCCATGAGATGAGCAACTAAGCAACTTTGCCCCACCACAAGCTGCCACCATGATGAGCTGCCTCACCACAAGCCCAAAAGTAACAATACTGTTGCCCAGGGACTAAACCCTCTGAAACTATGAACCAATGTAAATCTTTCTTCTTTTATGTTGATTTCTGAAACTATGAACCAATGTAAATCTTTCTTCTTTTATGTTGATTAAACTCAGGTGTTTTTCAGAGCAACAGACACCAGATGAGCGTACACAACATCCAACTTTGAGGACACCCTTACAAAGTTAGCTACCAAGTTAGGAATTATACTTCCCTTGTTTGGATTATTTTAGCTTATTTAGACACCATTTTGGATTACTTGCTGCCCTCTATCACTGTGAAAGAGCAATGCAACTAATTTCATGAAATTAGGTGCTTTCACCAACATCATTTCACTTTAATTCTTTCCATATCCTATTAAGAAGCCTTACTTATCTCTCCAAGTGAAGATACTGAAGCCCAGAGAGGTAGAGTAATTTGCCCAAGATCACACAGGAAGGCCCTGGTTGTCTGGATCAGAGTCAGAATTTCTCTATGAGAAAAACACCACCAGTGTGTCAACAGCATGATCACTTTTCACAAGTCTAGAAGCTGAGGGAGGGTGTGGAGACTTGCCCAGGAGCTTCAGTGGGCCAGAGGCTATATTGGATCCCTCTTTACCACTGGGAGCACTGTCCCAAGGCCCCAGAGGACCACCTCTAATGCTCTGCAAGAAGGCTTTCTGTCCTTTACTCTGACATTGCCTTTTCCTCTGACAAGGACATGGAAGCTGAACCCTGGCTTATTTGAATGCTCTGGATTTTTTAAATGCCTTCTTCCTAAAGAGGGCTGTGGAAAAAGTTCATGTACTCTCTGGAAGTCTTCTCTTGGCACCCAGAATAGATGCTGCTGTCTTCTAATAAAAGACAGCAAAGGACTGGAGATTTAGCTCAGTGGTTCCAGTGGACCTTATGCCTAGCAAGCATAAGGTCCCTGGTTCAATCCCCGATGACCACATACAACAATATGGGCCATAGTGACTCACACCCACCAGCCATCAGCACCACACACCACAGTGCTGGGCATGGTGGCTCACACCTGTAATCCCAGCACTCAGGAGGCAGAGGCAGGAAGATTGCTGAGTTCCAGGCTTGCTGGGCTACATAGTGATCTCAGGGCCAGCCTGAACTACAAAGCGAGACCCTGTCTCCAAGAAAACAAAAATAAAAGACATCAAAAAGTATAACAACTTTTCAAAATGTTCAATTAATAATGAAATATGTTTTTGTATGAGCGCAAATAAATAAAATGTTTGAAGAACACTGGTGAAGAGGAATGGGTCTAGAAGAACTCATCAAACTGAGGCAAAGAAGAATGTTTTGCTTAGAACTTTAAAAAGAAACCTAAGACTAGAAGGACAAGAAAGGTGCCTTATGTGCATGAATGGATACCACAATGAAGGGGGTAAGGTGCATCCCAAATGTTACCAATGCACAGAAGAATACTGAGCAGTTCTCCCAAGAGCAAGAGGTGTCTGCACTCAGAACACAAGCACTGCACACTTGAAAGTTGAAATCCTTCCTCTGGGACATAGAAAGCCTCAACTTCCCCAACTGAAAAATAAGGGTAACAGTAATACACCTACCTCATAAGGTTGTTGTTTTGCATGTTAAATAAGGATATGAATCTCAAAGGTTTATCACCACACCCAGACCAGGGTAAATCCTCCATAAAATATCTTCTGTTATCTGTGTTGTTGGGTGAAAGTGAGTTCTTTGTCCTTAAAGTCATTCAACCACCAACTGACAACCAATGAGCTACAGAGCTGTGTTGGGAAAGAGATTAGGCAAAGGGTGCACTAGATGAAGAGTTTGGAATTGGGTGACTTACAAGTTTCCTTCCACACGTGGGTTTCAAGACTCATTGTAACTAGAGCTAATGTGAAGTTCTCTCTCAGACTACCTTGCAGGCTCCAGCTTTAGGATTTTTGTTTTCCACTTTTATCCTTGCAAATCCTTGCTGTGGACCTAAATCTGAAGAGTGAGTCTTCTTTTGCTTGGTGGCTGCATTCCTGGAATTCCCAAGATTCCACCCCTTTTCCTCCTCACTTTATAAACAGTGGGTTCTTTGGGGGGGGGGGACCAAAAGGTCACTTTCCAAACAGCATTTGCTCCCAGACTCTCATCTGAATAATTCAACTCAATCTCAGTGAGAGCACCAGGCTGCGAGCCAATCTCAAACCTATCTGAAAGAAATGGTGCGGATTCCCTGCTAACAAGAAGACGTTGTCCACACTGGAGAACGGCATCTTCAATTCTGGATGAGAGGAGCCAGGTATGGGAGCAGCAGAAGCAGTGGCAGCGGGGTCTTTCCAAATCCCTCTCAGAAGAGGACCAAGATCTTGAAAAGGAGGAGGCATTTATTGGGGGCTGCTGCAAATTCAGCTTTACTGCCACTGTCTTTATAACAACAATATAAAGTAACTCCCACAACACAGTGAAGATAAGCTAACTCTTTAAAGAAAATATAAAAGCATTAGCTTGGCAATTCACCCAAACCTCATCATGCACCATAGACATTTTTGAAGTTTAACAAAGAAAAGCACATCATTAAAGAATACTGCTCTATCACCATTCTTATGCAAATCCTTCCAGATAGTTGGGTGGAAAATTCCATCTAACACGCAGCAAGAAATAAATGTTTCAGGGTGGAAATTTCAGCAATACTGAGTGCATCTATCACTTGTATAATCCAAACTACTGTATGTGCACTGACTACAGAATTAGTATTGATCCATTCACCATGTAAACATCAAGTACTTTCTATTATTACTTGAAATAGCATGCTATCACAATTTCTATTTCCTCCTTCTATCTTAAATAGAAGTATTGCACATTAGCCCTTTCCTTCATGTACTTTTTTGCACAGCTATCTAACTACAGTGTTCAGTGTGGTGCTGAGTTTCCTGCAGACATCTGCAGTATTAGCATTAAAGCACTTTATTTTCAAGTCATCTCTGATGGAAGACAATACAACTTTCATATGCCTAGAAACTGGTTACCAGAGCTTCTCTTAGAAACAATCTAACTGCCTGTCTGTCTGTCTGTCTGTCTCTGTCTCTGTCTCTCTCTGTCTCTCTCACACACACACACATGCACATACACACATACACAATGACACATTTTCTTCTTTCACTTTCATCCCCAAACTGACATGACAATCATCAGTTTCTCTCTCCAGCCCTGCCTTCTAGCAGGGCAGGACCATAAGTCTCGGGCATACTGTATAGTAGGAAAAATGTTTGCCAAGGCTGAGAATGGTATTTAATTCCAGGTTCTCTTGCTACAAAAGTTCAAGACTTGATTCTGTTGCATTGTTCAAATATCTGGATGCATGAAGAAAAACTACTTTGGAGAATCAGTTCTTATGTGTGAAAAGATATAAAAGCCTAGCAAGGGGTGAGCCTTCTTCTCTCTTCCCCGTCCTACATTCCACAGCATAACAGCATGAGGAAATTTGCACTGGGTTCCAGACCCTGGAGGGTCAATTTAGCTCAAATAGCTGAGAGGTATATATCACATAATTCATGTTCTCCGGTGCCAGTGGTGGTCCCTGGGCACTGCATGTGTCCTGACCCAGTGCACAGCACTTCTCATTACCCTTGCCAAGCCATGAACAGTCTGCACTGTAGGTGACAACTAGATTTCCAGAGTCTTCAGAGCCCAGCAGTGGCTCTCGTCAGAGCACATACAGTTTCATTCTGTCAATGGGAATCTGTACCTTGCAACCTTACTCTGCCACACAGCCGACTGTCAGAGATGGATATAGCACAGTTCAGGTTGTTCATCAACCAGTCTACATACAGTACCTGCATGCATTTTCTTAAAAAAAACCTGTAATTTCACTTAGCAGAGAAAATATTTGGAACCAGTGAGCACTATTTCACCATCCTCAGGTCCAACCTCCTTTCGACCAATCTAAAAGTACAATAATTAATTAACTTCATTTCTTGCTAATAAATGATAGGTTTTTTTTGCTAAACCAAAAGGATGCAAATTCAAACAGATGAAATTCTAAAATTGGATTGCGTGTTAAATATTCAAAGAGAAAATGATGAAGTTATAAAAGAACTGTACACCTAGTTCTGCACCAAATATATCTCCGATTTTCTTTCTTGACAACAACAATGCAATATTTTGAATGCTCAACGGTGTTGACAACAAAGCTCAACTCTTCTTCCTACTAAATGCCCCTTCCAGAATTGGAATCAGATTTAATATACATATATATGCATACTCTTTATTACAATCATTTGAAAAAAACTATAAGACCTCAAAAAACTGGATCAGATTTCTCCAACGATAATCATACTAGTGTTTTAGAAAAAATACAATTTATTAAAATAAAAGCAGTATCCAGGCAACATTGTTGGTTGCCTCTCCCTGTCCCCTTCCTTGTTAAAAACACCCTCTCTTTATTCAGGTAACTACCACTCAAGGGAAGGTAGCCATCTCTCCTGCTCAAGATAAACTCTTAAACAGGTTGTAATATGTTGGACTAATCCCATTCCCTGGACAATGACTGGTTTAGGAGTGGGCATGTGTTTCAGTTCTGATAAATGAGACATGAGGGAATCATCTCAAGGGTGTTTGAGAGAAGGTTCCCTCAGTCTTAGAAAGGTATTGGTAGGAAACCCAGCAGCAGCAAAAATGTGGTATACTGTTGTTGCACATGTTGTTGCACAAACTACAGAGGCTATACTAGGCCAGAGGCAAGGGTTCTTGGTCTTTGTTGAGCTGCTGAATTAACCAAGTCTGAAGCAACCCTACCTTGGGGATCTTGTTAAAAGGAGATTAACGTTGTCCCCATGATTGGGGTTTCTAAACGTGGCAAAAGCTTCATAACTGCTACAGATGGTTGTTGTGCCTTTTAAATGAATATAAGAAAAGACCCTCTACTCAATTCTTCCTTTGCTGCACCTTTCTTCCCCAGAAGAACTTCTAGTTGAAATGAAAGCATTCATGTTTTTTATCAGACATGGATAAAAATCTGCTCAAAAAATAAGAATTATTGATAAATGTTACCACTGAGTAGGAGAGAGACTATGATATCACGATAAACTAATAAGCAAAATCTGCTTTGTGAACACCCATGAGCATTGGTCTAGTGTGTTACCCCAGAGTTTCAAGACAGGCCTCCTGGGCAAAGGGGAGGGACAGGCTACAATATGAAAACCATGCTGTGAAACCCCCAGAATCTCCCAGCCTTAAGACATTTAGAAAATAAAAAGCCTGCCCTAGCAAGCTGTTTCCAAAATGACTAAAGCACAGAATCCACTGGTTCCTCTAGACGGAATCATGCAGAATCCTAAGGCTGACCTTCAGGTTGAAGAGATGTAGAAGTCTTCACCTATCCACTTAGCTCACACCTCACTGCTAGCCACTGAATCATTCCCACTGAACTGTGAGATCCCACCCCCAGTAACTATTCAAATGATGGTCTAAACCAAAGACAGGAAGCCCTCCAGCACTCTGTGTAATACAGTTTTAAACAAGAAATGACAAGAAGTCCTAAGAGTTTAAGTGAAACAAAGTACTTTCATTTATAGGAAAATATATAAACCAATAGTGAGGTGCAATCTTAGTCCTTTGTTTGTTGCTTGGACAAAATATATACCCATGAGGAGGGAAAGCTTATTTTGATAGAGTTTGTAGAAGTTTGGCAGGATATCATGGCTCAGGGGGATGGAGGGAGAAGCTATTCATGCCTTAGTAACCTAGAAGCAGAGAGTTAGAAGGGAGGAGCTAAGGAGGTAGATAAACCTTCCCAGGCATGCACCCAGTGACCTCTCTTCCCACCAGACTTTATCTGTCTAACAAGAAGTCAGCACAGCCCCAATAATATAATTATCTTCCAAAAGTCCCACCTATGAGCAAGTGGGCTTGGGAGGGACATCTAGATATAAACCACAGGAAGTGTTCTGTCAAGACAAGGAAAATGACAACAGCAAAACTGGTGAAAAACTACTCCTTACCATTAGGTAAGGTTTCTTCCATAGTCCCCTAAGAATTTTGGCTAGAAAAAGAAGACCTACTTAAATATAGATTCTGTCATCTACAGGAAGACACTAAAGAAATATATTCTCAGTGGAAATTGTCATGTTCTTCTCCATCAAAAAAGTGAGGTTCTACCATGAACAGCATTAAAAACTGAAGACAACTTGGAAGAAAATATCTTCAATATATATAATATATGAGAGGATAAGGCTTGATTATCCACACAAGATAAATTTACACATCAACTTAAAATTTTTAAAAAGACAACCCACTTTAAAAAAAATAGGAAATGTAGACAGACAATTCACAGGAAAGCATGGATGACCAGTAAGCTTTTAAAAAGATTTTCAGCCTCACTCCTACTTACAAAATCAAACAATGAAATGCCATTTTCTGCCTATTATATTTGCAAAAAAAATTAAGTCTGATAATCTCCAGGCTTGCAAAGAAAGTAGGAAAATGGGTGTTCTCACACATTTGATGGGAGTGTGAAATGGAACAGTTTTGGAGGACAATTTGGCAATGTCTATCAAACTTAAAATGCAATTCCATTTTAGGAGTCTGTGCTACAGATATATTTGCACATGCCTGCAAAGATAGAACTACAGGATATTTGCTGCACCCTTGTTTGTAATTTCATACACACAGGGAACAACGTGAATGCCGCCCATCAATAAGGATTTGGTTGAGTATTTCCTGTTATATGTATAAAAAGTAATGAATACACATTGAAAATAATGAAGTAGATATATATATGCTAGTATATGTAAAGCCTTTGAAATGCAATAAATGACGTATATTGTCCTACAAATACAAAAAATATAATATTTATGTGCCATCTTTTTGTAGCCTAGTACAGGTCCAACAACATACTAGATAGCCCATGAAAAATCTACTGGAAGTATAAATGGCTTATAAATATTTATTGGAGGCAAGAATGATTGTTAAACAGAATGAAAAATGCATATGTAAACATATGAAAAAATTTTTGGAAAGATACATAAGTTTACCTCATTATAACAAGAGAATCACCTTTCATACATTCTTAAAATTTTTACAAGTACGTGTACTATTTTCACAATAAAAGAAATTAAAAAGTTAAGGGTCTTCTTCCCTTTTTTTAGAAAAAAGATTAATATTAAAAGATAAGGAAAGAAGATAATGGTGCCTTTAGGGGAGGCCTACCTGGAGGGTGACAAGATCTAGAACCAGAGGAAGGAGAAAGAACCAGCCCTGCACATTCAAGGCCCTCAGGCCCGGCAGGAGAGAGAAGGGGAAAACAAGCCCAAAGTAGAGGGAGGGTGATGAGTCCGAATAGGAAAGGGCAAGATGGGACTGGAGAAGACAACACAGGCCCAATATTTAGGTTTTGGATGAAGAGTATGGGTTTTATTTTTGAGGATAATGAAATCCATGGGGCAGGAAACAAAAGGGGACAGGGCCACATTTGTGGTGAGGCTGCGGGAGAATGAACTTAAAAAATAGCACAAAGGAAGGAGAGCAGTTGGGAGGTCCCAGCAAGATGTACTGACAGTTTAGACGAGGCAGGAAGCGATGGAGAACAGAGGAAAGGTCCAGATTTGGGATGTGCTCTGCAAGGAGAGGCTGCAGGACTCACAAAGAAGGAACTGAGCCCTGGAGCCTGGGCAACTGTGGAGTATGGTGGGAGAAGAAAGCCTGGGAGAGGAAGACCCCTCATGGAGAGAATCCAGAGCCCCAACCTGGATTTAACTTGAATGTCCTGTGAGATAAACAATCAAAGATCAAGTCAGTAATTAAAACTCATATTTGGAAAAACACAGAGAGAAACTTGGAGGTTACCTAGCTACTGATGAGGAGATGCTCTCCAAAAAGTAGAACTGGAGTCGGGGAACGGAGATGGGGAGAATGAGGCTGCTTCTCTACATTTTGCCTCATATACATCAATAAGATTTGAAACTCTTTCAATGAATATGTATTACTTTCAAAATTTAAATAAATGAATATAAATAAAAGAACACTAACGGGATGGTTTTCATATCTTTATCTAGAATGCTCTTCTCATGATCATCGTTCAGGCTGCAGCTCAGCCATCCCTCTCTCTGAGTGCCGTCTCAGACCACCCAGTCTAAGTGTCCCCCAGTCATGCTACTGCACTTCCTGTTGGATTGCTCTCCTACCTCTTAGCACCCAAAGTTAATGTCTCCATTTACTTGTTTACTTGTTTATTACTGGAATATAACCAACAAGGAAGCACAGACCTTGTATGTCATGTTCTAAAAGCACTAGAGCTTCGAACCACAGATTACAAATAATAGGCAATCATGAAATATTCTTCTACTTAAGAATGAACTCAAATTTGTCATCAAAATAGAAAGTTCACTTGTTTCCACTGAAGGGAGGCTGAGCCAGTGTCTTGCCCAGTACCTTTCCCCACTCCCTTCCCACCAGCACTGGCTAACCTCAGGTTCATCCAGAGGCCCCTGAGGGCCTGCTAGAAACAGTACAAACAAAAGGACTATATCTACAAAGATTCTAGCTTCCTTCTCAAAGCCCAATCTCCCTCAGGCTTCCTCTAACTCAACCAGAGCAAGACTGGTCCGAATTTAGCTGTAAGTGGTACCCACCCCTTTTTATTATCCCAACTGCTCTTAGCACAGCATGCCTCCTCTGAGGCACTTCAGGCACTCAGCCCCTCCACTGCTCTTGCTCATGAAGCCACCAGCAAGAGCTGCCCTGGCTCAGCACTGCACTGCACACCAAAGACCCCAGAACACACTGACCAGGTCCTATCTGCTCATAGCCACACAAGGGAGATAATATAGACAATAATCATTTGCAGCAGAAAGGATTAGAGGAACTCTCTGACATTTGGGCAACACACACAGGCATGTGGTCAAGTCACCTGAGTCCCTGGTTTCCTTCTCAAGCCTTTCTGAAACAATCATAATGAAACAAAGACTGAGCATCAATGCACACTTGGGTGCTATCTCTGTGAGATGGGGTGATGGCACTGCCCTTCTGTTCAAGAAGGGGAAGCAACTTCTGCCTGTCTTTCTTGGCCTATACAAGCAGTCACTAGCAAGTACTCCCAGACCCACTCTTCATCTCCTTTGGGACACTTTGCCTGCTCAAACCACACTGGTCTCAGCCTGAGCCCAGTCCAGTGTGTCTGCTGCCTACCTTCATCTGTCTGGCTAGCCTCTCGCCGGAAGAGCCTGGCACAGAACCAGGCACACCGCAGAAATCTAGAAACCCCACATAAGCCCTTCCACTCTCAGGACCTTCATACAGGTCAAAAGTAGATCCTTAGAACCAATATCCTCCCAGCTGCTGGATGTGCCTTCTTCTGTGTGGGCTGAGGGTGGAGCTAGGCTAGATGGAGCCTCAAGGACAAAGCCCCAAGAGGCCAGAGCAGATCTCTCCGTCTTAACACCAGGCATCTCTGAAAAAGGAGATGGCTGGAGGAATACAGCTGGCCCCTTCCCAAAGCCCAGCACATGGTGCTCAGGGGCCACCTGCTGGCAGCTAAGGGCATGTGTGACTCTGGGGGCAGGGCTGCTTAGGCCCAGGGCTCCTGCAAGGATGCATACACAGAGGCAGTACCTAGATAAATGGTATGCACACACACACACACAAACAGATATAAACACATCTCACACACCCAGGCATATTTGGGTACACATGCATACCTTAGTCCAAGCATGCAAGCACAAACATAACACAATTACACGTGCATCATGCCATAGGCAGACAGGTCCATGCACACAAATGCATGTACATGTGAGCACATCCTCTGGTTGAGCTCTTTCCTCCTCTCTGGACTCTTTTGCACTTTCCCTCTTTACAAATACCATGTAGGGAAAGACAAGCCACATGGCCTCTGTGCCTCCTGCCCTGAGGAGGCAGCTCTTGCTAACCCCACAGATCCGACATGAAGCCCCTTCACAGCCTCTCAGCTCAACAGGAAATTAACCTGCCTGTACACAGCTTCTTCTTACCTCTGCCTTATAATTCCGGGCAATTCCATGGTAGCAGAGATGCGTCTTGGCAGCATGAAGACAAAGAATGGAGGACTTTGGTTCACGATAATCTCAACAAATAGTGGGAGGATCAGGTCAAAAGCTGCCACAACAAAGTAAGCATCAACAGCAAAGGCATCTAATCTAGAAAGGTGGGATCTGATACTTCTGATAGCTCTGGGCACCAGGAGCTATGAGGTGACATTTCCAAGAGAATATCCAGGAGCCTCAAAACCCAGGTTCAAGGACAAAGATGGAAGCTAAAAATCACTGAGTGCATGCACACGTGATGGTATCTCATCCCTACTTCAGCACCCCAAGAACAACCCGCCACCAATCTTGAGTTGTCCCTTCTTTTTCATGTCCCTCTGATGCACCCCCCACTCCCATTAGCTTTTGCCTGAGCTACCGGCACAGCCTCCTAACTGGACCCATTTCCCACTTATCTCCCCAGTCAAGTCATAGTCCATAATTCAGACACATGAGGGGTTTTTTTATTTTTTATTTTTTTGTTTGTTTGTTTTTGAGACAGGGTCTCGCTTTGTAGTTCAGGCTGGCTCTGAGCTCACTATGTAATCCAGGCAAGCCTCGAACTAGCAATTCTCCTGCCTCTGCCTCCCGAGTGCTGGGATTACAGGCATGAGCCACCATACCCGGCCAGACACATGAGTTTTGAGAATACAGAACTTAAGTTTTTTAATGACTCCGGTGACTTTTTCAGACAGGGTCTCGCTTTGTAGTTCAGGCTGGCCCTGAGCTCACCATGTAGCCCAGGCAAGCTTTGACCTCAGCAATCCTCCTGCCTCTGCCTCCCGAGTGCTGGGATGACAGGTGTGAGCCACCACGCCCCATACTGTGGTATGTGGTACTGATTGCTGGTATTGTTATATGTGGTCACGAGAGATTGAACCAGGGATCTTGTGCTTGCTAGGTAAGGAACCAGAAACAATAAACTAAATCACCGGCCTCCACAGTGACTTCTTATTTGAAGGACAGAAACCAAAATTCTAATCTCTGCCTTTCCCTCTCACCTCCCCTCCAGGCTCATGGACCACCTCTTGCCCCTCATCGCCTCCACTCCCCACTGGCTGTTTTCCATTCCACAAATTACCCACCCTCGACACATTAGAGACTGTGCCCTTTACTCCTTTACCACCGTCTCTTTCTTCCGCCGTCTCTTTCTTCCGCTCTCTGTCCAGATGTCACTTCCTTCTGGATGCCCTTTTGCCCCCAGACCTCTTTCCCTGTAGTTTCCTATCATCATGCATAGCAGTGCTCATAACTACCTGTCTATGCCATTTGGTGTTTTGCCTCTGCCTACTCTGTCCCCTAAGCTGTAAGCTCCGAGAGGGCAGAGACCTTGCTCCTTGCTCATCCTTCTTATGCCAAGTTTCCACCAGTTGTACAGACTGGTGCCAATGATATTCAATCCAAGACCCTCTTACTCTCAAGAGCATCCCCCATTCACCATGTCTGGCTATGTTCAGGGGAATGAAGATGGGAAAGCAATGGCAGACATGAAGGATCACCCTGGGCATTCTATGTCAGTGCCTGCCCTGAATCCAACACAGCCCATCTTTGAACTGCCCCAGCACTCAGCAGGCCAGACTGCACGTGCTCGTACCTTGGCAGACCTGTACTATTATTTTTCTTGAGTGAGTCTGGTTGGCAGTAGATAGTGCTTATCGGAATTCTCTGGTTAGTGGATAACTGAAAATAAATCCAGTAACTGAAGAAAAAGACACAGATACTCTTGGAGTGTATCATCTTGGAGTGGCAGGGAAATTTTCCTAATCATGGAACAAAAGGAAGAAATATTAAAGGAATGACTGGACAGGTAAAAACACTAATCTTTTCCTTAGAAGGATACCATCCAACAGACACATCAGACCTTTGGAGCTCCTGAGGCTTTTGGTTGAAAACTTTGAGATGAACAAGTCTTCTTCACAAGAGCAGCTAGGTGATTTACAGGGCCCCATCTTTAAAAGGATTAAGAATTTCAAGATAGGGGCAGCAGAGCATTAAAGCAGACTGGGGGCCTCTCTAAGCATGGGATCCAGTTCAACTGCACCAGTCACAGGAGCATGAACAAGCCCTGCTCCTCCACTCGGGAAGGCCAGACAGAGCAGGGCTCATGAACAATATAATACAAGTCAGGAAATATTCATTCACTAATCATGCAGCCCTGCCCTCCTGAAACTCAGATTGCATGGCGCAGGAGCAATTAGTGCAGAGCTGAAAGCCAACTCCACCTGTACCTTACTCTCCTAGAAAGGGGGGTGGGCTGGATTCCAGGTCCAAGATCTCAAGCTACTAATGGGACACTGAAGCAAACACACACACACACACACACACACAATTATCTTCTTCACAGTCCCCATGATTCACTTTGCTCACACTCAGCAGGAGCCCAAGGTAGAGAAAATGTAGTTGATGAGAACCGTCACAGGTGCTGTCAGGAGGTATTTGGAGAGGCAGTTGTCACCTGGGGGCTCTCTAGTGCTTGTAAAGTGGGGGTTAACAGAAAAATAAATTTCTAAATGAAAAAGTGATGCTGATATCCCAAGCTTTGACCTTTCTCAGCATTACTGAGGTGCTATATAACGAAAACTAGACTCAAAAGATCTGAGTCCTGCAGCTCTCTCTACATCCTGGGACTTAATTTCCCTGGTTCTTAGTGTCCTTGTCTGTAAAATGGGAAAAATGTTAAATCATCATGAGGATTAAATGAAATGATGTATACTGCAAGGACCTATATATAGTATACATATACAAATTTTAGATGGTATCATTTCATACAGTATTTGCTTAAGACCTGGTAGCAGCTATGATTCAAGTTGAAATATAGAAGAGTTAAGCCTAAAAATGCAAAAAAGTGTTGGGAACAATCATGTTGCACGATTGGAACTGTGACAGGGACAAGCTTTCCTACCTGTGGAATGGCTATGGTGTGTCCGGACCTGAGGACTTGGCTCTTGTCTTTGCCTCTGGTAGCAACAGGGACTCTAGTGGTCCCACATGCTGTGGAGCTCCGGGTCAGAACTACTCCAGGATCTTCATGGTTCCTTGAGGATTATTGGCGGCATCTGCTCTGCCTGTGGGATCATCAAGTACTATAGGCAGCATCTGCTCTGCCCTATTATCATTAAAGGTATGGCAAGTGGTTGGGTGGCTAGACTTCTCAGAGTAGCACCAATCAGGCCCAAGCTCAGCTTCTTCTCTAAATTTTGCTTCTGCCTTTTTATTTATTTATTTGCCTTGTGCTGTTAGGCTTACAGGAAACTAGAACTTAACTGCAGCGTTCTAGTGATGTTCCCTTCCCCTGTTTCCTACAAAAAAAATGAAATAAAACATTCACTTATCATTAACTCAAATCTACTGTTACTTCTTTGTGACATAATATAATCTTTGAGAAGTCAATTTTTCCTAAAAATTCTTCTCCAAGTGGCCTGGGAAGCTGTCATGGAACTCCATATTTTATTTGCCCATACTCTGTCCATTGGTCACAGGTACTGTCAGGTGGTATTTGGAGAGGCAGATGTCACCTGGGAGTCCTGTGATGCTTGCAGGCTAACCTCCTGGGAAGTCTAAGGTGAGGGAGTAGCCATCAGCCATTCACGCCTTATTTGTTAAGTGGGTACACAGTACTTTCATGCCAGTAAACTCAACTGCTATAATCGGAAATGATAGATGTGCTACTGGCTTCCTCAAAATCACCCAAGACAGCTCTGCTTTTATGTGCTCAGTGGGATAGAGAGTCTTCAGGCTCCCTTTCCTACACTCCTGAGATGAAATGATCTTACCAGAGGGAATCTCAAGATCCCCTGTGACTCTTCGCCTACAGTAATAATTACAGCAACTGTTTTCCACTGTTAGGAGCTTGTACATTTAACCTTAATACAAGTTCCATAACATGTCTTGCCCCTGTCTGAAGACACTGGGAGCATGTTTTTCAAGGTACTACCTTGTATTTTTGGGAATCTGTAATAAAGATTAAGATTCGGGGCTTTAGGGCCGGAGGGTTAGCTCAGTGGTTCCGGCACCTGCCTCACAAGCGCAAGGTCCTGAATTCGATCCCCAGTAACCACATACAATGCTGGGCATGGAGACTCACACCCACCAACAATCAATACCACATACCACAGTGCCGGGCATGGTGGCTCACACCTGTAATCCCAGCACTCGGGAGGCAGAGACAGGAGGATTGCTGAGTTCGAGGCTTGCCTGGGCTACATAGTGAGCTCAGAGCCAGCCTGAACTACAAAATGAGACTCTGACTCAAAAAAAAAAAAGATTCAGGGCTTTATAGTGATATGGGCATAAGTTTTAACCATAGCTCTGCTGTTTACAAGATAAAGATCTTAGGCAACTAATTTTAACTCTCTGTGCCTCAGGTTCTCCAACTGTAAAATGGGCATTATAATAGCACTAACCATTTACAGTTGTGGTGAAAATTAAACGAGATAAAACAATTCTTGTCACTGGGCCAGGCCCAGAGTAAGCATTCAACATGGCTTGGTTACATTTCTTAACATTATCATCTTCATTTCATGTGGATTGAAAGCCAATAGAACAGAATAAAAGGAACATAAAATTGGAGGCAAGAAATCAAAATTCTGGATTAAAATGCAGCTACATTTTTTATTCATTCTGTGGCCTTGAATGAATCACTTAACTTCCTTTCCTTCTTGATAGAATAGAGGTAATAATAAAAAACGACCTCTCCAGTGTTTTCAAGGTCACATGAGCTCATATGTGTCAAAAGAGCCTGTTTGTCCAACAAGAAGGATACAGAAAACAGACTGTCTCTAGTAAGTTGAACGGTAGCCCCCAGAACACATCCCAGTCCTCTGAGGAGGTGAGTGTGACCTTATTTGGGGGAAAAGAAGAGGGGAATCTTCACAAATATAAGAGCTGGAGATAAGGTCATCCTAGATTATCTGCTTATGCCCTAGAATCAATGATGTTTATATTTATGTTATATTTCATTATAAATAAGACACAAAGGGAGTGTAAGGAGTTTTCATGCAATGTGGAGTTAGAGACTAGAGTAATAGTGCTCCAGCCAAAATGAAAGTACCTGGAGTCCTCCGAAATTGAAGAGGCAAGGAAGAGAGTTCTGTGGAGGCTTCAGGGAGGGTATGACCCCGATGGCCTCTGGCACTGTGAAAGAATAAACATCTCTTGTTTTAAGCAACCAAATTTGTGTGTGTGGTTTTTTAAAACAGCCATAAGAAACTAATATACTTCCCTTGGATAAGAAGCTCCATAAGGTTATTAGCCTACTTATCCTACTATAACACTATATTATACAATGGCATAAAGCCATTTATTTCTCACTGTTCAGGAGGCTAGAAGTCTAGCATCAAGAAATCAGCAAGTTTGGTTTCTGATAAAGGCCTCTTCCTGGCTCATGGGTGGCTTTTCCGCCCCACATTCATGGAGAGAGTTCTGGCATTACTTCCTCTTTTTAAGGACACCAGCCATCCTGGATTAAGGACCCATCCTTATGACCTCATTTAACCCTAATTAACCCCAAAAAGCCATGTCTCAAAATACAAGCACATCATATGCTGGGAAAAAACTCACAATATTGTGTGTAATCCTGATGTGCATGTACAATGAACCAATAAAGATTTAAATTTAAATTTTAAAAAATACAGACACGTAAGGATGGATTTGGGATTGAGGAGTGAGGACAATTCAATCCATAAGAGAGGCCATGAGAGAAAAAATGTGCTAAAATCCTGGGCACGTAGATACTGCTCCATCCTGGGAAGTGGAGGAGTTCCGCAGAATAATCCAATCTTCTAGAACATGGCCTCTGGGATGTTTTAGTTCTCAGCCGGAGAGCAAATGGCAGGAATCAAAGACCCCTGCACTTTCTCAGGTGAGCCCCATACTCGCTTCATGCCTGGCCACTGGTGTTCTCCTTTGTTATACTGCTAAAGTGATTGGTTCCTCCATAGTGAAACAACCACAGAATTTCTTTTTAAAAAGTGAAATCTTAGATTTGAAATACCTCCAAAGAGCATCTGAATACCTTCAAATGCTTTTGGAGTCAGGGTGCTTCTAAATAAATATCTGGATACCTTCCAGTTTTGAGGAGCAAAGATGGCTTTAATCACCTTATTATAGAAATATTAAGAAATCAGCCATTGCCCAAAAGTGAATGGAAGATACATCCAATCCAAATGTCAGAAGCGTGAGCAAGATTTGAGTGGATATGTGAAGTGTCTGGGGTGAGTTTTCTGAAAGTTGAGAGGACATTAAATTAAGACTTTTGGTAACTTAAAAGTCTGACAAAATCAGCCACATTTTTCTATAACAGGCTGACTTTGCTTGAAAATAAACAATGAAAATGTATTAAATCATCTGGCTTTTAAAATAATTGATTGCCATCTGTTTTTGCAAAACCCATTGCCTTTGAGTGGTTACAGCTTATTTATTCAGCCCCTCCTACAAGCCAGGCATAATGCTGGATCTTGAGCCTCCTAGCAAAAGTGGAAATAGATGATGTCCGGGTGGGTCAACCATTAATATCTAGGGATCTGACCCAGAGACTGAAGCCGGCCTTACTAAACGGAGGCACTTGGCCGGGATTTAGAAGGGAAACTAGACTACAGCCAGTTACATGGGTTTAGACCCAACAGATTTTGCTAAGACTCTGGAAGAGAAAAACAGCTGTGTAACTGGGCATCCTGACAGAGGGCAGGAAGGTTGGGGGCATGCTGAAGTACCACAAGGAGTCCCTAGTGGCCAGTGCTGGGACTGCTTTCCCTACTCTGACTAACAAGAAGCTGATGCCACATCTACCCACCCACCAGGAGGAGAAAGGTGCCCACAACATGTCCCCGTCTCCATTGGGGCAGACACGGGTCAGCAATGAAAAAGCACTGGGAGGGGGCAATCAGTACATGCAAGTAGAAGTTAATAAAAAGGAAAGCAGCCTAGAAAGTGAGGTGATGGGGGACTTGAACTTACCTGTTGAAAATGGGGTGGGCAGGTACTGCTTCAACCACTCGGATTTGAAAGCCCAAAACCCAAACATACACCCACAGGCTCTAAGTACCCATGAGGTCTGGAAGGTCCTTCTGGCTTTTCCTGACCATCACCCTCTCACGAGAGAGCACCCTCCGGCCTTTGTCATTATGCTTCTTGCTCTCTTAAATGCAGAAGAACATCAAGAAGATGGGGCGACAAGAGAAGGTACGTGGAAATGGAGCTGGTGGTCAACCGTTCAGCAGAGAAACTTAGAATCAATTTCTGTATTTCTTGAGATTTTTTCCACCTGAGTATCTTTCCTGGAAACTTGTAACTGTATTGATAGAAGATAGATAATAAATACCTAGATAGATTAATAAATACCTAGATGATAGATGATTGATAGATACAGAGATTAGATAAATCTTTTTATAAGTGGACGGCAAATAAGCATATTTATTTTTCCCTCCATACCTTCCTCTTAGAAAGAGGTCATAGAATCTTGCCTTAGAAATGCCCCAGCCAGGCCAGAGATTTAGCTCAGTGGTTCCGGCGCCTGCCGCGCAAGGTCCTGAGTTCGATCCTGGTAACCACATAGAATGCTGGGCGTGGTGACTCACGCCCACCAGCCATCAATACCACATACCACAGTGCCGGGTGTGGTGGCTCACGCCTGTAATCCCAGCACTCGGGAGGCAGAGGCAGGAGGATTGCTGAGTTCGAGGCTTGCCTGGGCTACATAGTGAGCTCAGGGCCAGCCTGAACTACAAAGTGAGACCCTGTCTCAAAAAAAAAAAAAAAAAAGAAACGCCCCAGCCTCTGGAATCCTCAGTTCCCACCTTCGAGCGAGAGGGGCAGAGGACGATAAAACTGAGCTCGCAGCTGGTGTGAGGATTACTGAACTCTGCACGGCTTGCACACGCGTGCACACTCATATCTATCATTCCAGACAAGGCTGTCCTCTCCTGGAAGACTTCACCAGGGCCTCCTCCCTCCCGGCTGCCTGAATGTGCCCTGTGAGACGAGGTATCGCCTAGGCGCTCCCACGCCCACCACAGACAAGGACTCCGGCAGGAGCCCCAGTCCCTGCAGGGGTGCGGTTCTGAGGCGAATGTCCCCCCGCGTGGCCTCACGGTATCTTCCGAGTAAGTCAGGGATGTGGCGAGGGTGTACAACCCGGAGAACTCCTACAGCCATGGTCCGGTCTCAGAAGGAATGATGTAGTATGTGGGTTATATCACCATGAAGCAATTATTTTAAAAAAGAAACACTCCACGAGCATGCACTGGTCTACCCCCGTTTTACAAATAAAGGAACTAGGGCTTGGAGCGATGTCCTACCTCGCCGGAAGTCACAGCGCAGTCCAGCGCGCAGGATCCAGAGCCGAGACACCAGCGCCCAGGCCGAGCCATCAGCCCGGCTGTCTCCCTGAAGCAGCTTCCGCTGGCAGCAGCTGCTCCGTGTGCCCCTCTGCCCGCCCGAGGCCGCCGCCCAGGCCCAGCCGCTCCCTGCGCCGTGGAACAGGGACCTTCGTCAAGCTCCCGTGTCTGCTCCCCTGAAGCTGCCTCTGTGGCTCCACCGCCCCTTGCTGCTGGCTCTCGGTCAGGAGCTCCACAGAGTCAGAACGCCCCGTGCTCCCCTGTGCGCCCCCTAGGTGTCGGGGTGCAGCAGGCCAGCCCCTCTTATTCTTTCCTCTGGGTCCCCAGTACCCGGCCCTGCAGAAGCACACACACGCCACAGAGCTGGGTGGCCGCTGACTGCCGGGGCTGGAGCAGTCACCTGCGGCCTTCGAGAAACCCCAGTTACGCTGCGAAAGCACAGATCAAATGTAAAGCTGAGTCCAAGTATTTTACTAATTAGTACATGATTTTATTCAGAACCAAAATGAGGGGGGAAAACTATGATTTTAAAAGGAAAAAAAAATCCCTAAAGCCCACAGAGTAATATAAAGATCTCAAAACTCACACAGCCGTATTCCAACTGCTCCTTTCAGACACCTGCTCCAGTGCTCATGGGTTTAAGTCAAGACACCAAGGTGAGACTCTGGGTTATTATGCAAAGGTAAGGACAGAAACATATGATCCATACAAGACAAAATGCTATTTATCAGCAATACACATGTAGAAATGTTTAATCTCAATATCTATTAAAAATGCAATCAAAACAATGTAGAACATTTCATAGCCGTCAAATTTAAGACTAACAATACCCAACTTTAGTGGAGCTATAATTAAATTGGTTCACTCACACATTGCTTGTAACAACTTAAATTGAAATAATACTTCATACACCAGTACAGTACCATAAATCAAGAGCCTCAGCCTGGGTCCTGGGAAGATACCTGCTCCGGCAGGGCACGGGGTCTGCTGTTGGAGACACAGGCACAAAGACAACACCCTCGCTGTCTTCAAAAGACTCACTGTCCCTAGGAAGTGAATGCGTGTCCACTACTAAGGTAAGTGGGAACCTCAGGGGCTTATTCCAAAGCTTCAGAAAAAGGATTTCTGCAAAAGTTGGCGATCAAGCTGAACACGGCAGGATGAGCCAGAGTTGACCATGTCAAGAAAGTTGAGAACCGCATTCTAGGCAGAAGGAGTGGCCTGGCCAAACGCTTAGGGGCAGGCAGATGCTGCCAGAGAAGAGGGCATTAGTGCCAGGCAGTGCCTCAGAGAGAGGGGGCATCCCACCTGTGTCAGCCTCCTAGAAAATGTGGCCCAGGGAAGAGCGGGTATGACTCCCAGGCACAGGCTAGCTACCCTGGGAGAGTGTCGTGCCCACTAAGTAGGGATCAAGGGTCTTACAGGTTGGACTTCCCAGGAAACAGGCTCTGAGAGAGTTGCTAGGGTGATGTTAGGTGTGTTCTCTGGTTCAGTCTTTGTGGAAGAAAGGAGCGAAGGAAGCAGTGGTAAGTAGAAGGGGAGCTTGGGCTGAGGCCCAGCCTGAGGGAGCCTCAGACAAACTTACAGTGAGTTCTAGTGCTCAGAGGGTCCATCACAGGGCCTATCGCAGGGGCCCAGGTTGGAGAGGGAGAATTAGCGTAACAGCATGAAGGCGGACAGGGAAAGGACAAAGCTCTGGTGAGGTGGCTTTTGCCATGGTGATCTCACGGAGACATCTGTGGCCAAAACCCCCAGCAGCAGCAGACCCCACACACTTTATTTTAGAAAAGCAATTTGAGTGGCTGTTGTCATATCTGCAACAGAAGAATATGGTCTGACTTCAGCCTTCTGGGGCTGGGCTCTTCAGAAAGTGGACACCAGGCGAGAGTCTAGGTAAACAAGGGGGCATGTGGGGGGTCATCTGGGCACTGAGAAGATGAGCCTCCCTCGAGCTCTGTAGGTTCCAGGCTCGGGGTACAGGCTTCTTCTAGATGAAGTGGAATCCATCAAAGGCAAAGACAACAGGCCAGGCCTGCATCAGGAAAGGGTGCATTGTATCCATCAGAGTCAAAACCTGGAAACCACTTCCCTGTTCAGAGAACAGTTGGGTAAATGCTTGTGCTTCCGCTCTGAGGACATTTCTACAGCCATTAAAACAATTCAGTCCACACTTAAGTGACATGAAGAATCACTCGGCGACATTCAGCAGAGAAAAGCATAACATGAAATATTCACCTTATCAGTTTAACTATAAAAATAAGCTCTGCGTACGGATAGACACTGGCAGCAAAGAGAAAATAAAACCAATGATTTTTATGATGGACGAAGCATGGGTGGTTTTTAGCTCCTTTTAGCACAGTTTGTAACAAACACTTTTTTGCTAGCCTTGACCGTCTCCCACCGGAGGAAGCTATGAAGTGCTCCTATTGGCGCGTGGCTGGCAGATGTTATGATCCATTTCACACGGCGGCGACAGCTGTGTGCAGCCCACACCGCGGGCAGCCCTCCAAGCCTGCTCAGAGACTGCTCGGGGGCAGCCAGCAGCTATGTCTAGGAGCAAAAGTAGTTCAGAAGTTGATGATGGGAAAATATTTTGGGGAGAGAAGAAAAGAAATCGTTATGCCTCCCATGCACAGCAGTTAGCTGAGTTGGGCATTAAAGACAATTTAGAACAATATTTAAGGAAAGTCATAACAGCTGATGGGCTGCTTCTAGATTCAAGCAAATACTAAAAGCTAGTGGCCAGCTGGGCAGCGGGGCGCACACATGGAAGCTCAGATACCTGGGAGGATGAAGCAAAAAGTTCAAGGCCAGCAAAAGAATTCAATTTAAAAAAAAAAGATCAAAAAAAATGAAAAGGGAGAGGGATGTAGCTCAGTGGTAGAGCAACCACAGGTTTGACCCCCAGTACCACAAACAATAATCATTCCATCATCATCGTCACATGGGTCAAAAGCACTGTAGAAGAGTTTCAGGAAGTCAAAGACACAACTATGAAGCTTTTCTAGAGAGTGATTAAAATAACACAAAATTGGGTTTAGCTCAGTGGTAGATCATTTTCTCAGCCACAGGTTCAGTCCCCAGCACCTTGAAGGGAAGAAACGAAGCCTTAGGGAGGTCAGCAGTTCAATCTGTGTAGGCTGCTGGAGGAACAAGGAAGATGACATGGAGTAGTTCACGGAGAAGAGACACTCAGTATTTTCTCCCCAACAGTCTTGTTCTGGTCAGTTCATCTATATCCAGGCTGCCAGACAACCCTAACCTTTCAAGGTCTGAGTCATTTAAGAAGCTACAAAATTCTTTCTCTTCTAGGTATTCAAAAAAGTTTCTGAGTGCCAGACATTTAGCTCAGTGGTTCCAGCATCTGCCTGGCAAGGGCAAGGTCCCAAGTTCAAACTCTGGTACTACATACCACAGTGCTGGGCATGGTGGCTCATGCCTGTAATCCCAGCACTCAGGAGGCAGAGGCAGGAGGATTGCTGTGAGTTCAAGCCAGTCTGGACTACATAGTGAGTTTAAGGCCAGCCTGAACTACAGAGTGAGACCCAGTCTCAAAAAAAAAAAAAAAAAAAAAAGTTTCTGAACATATGATGCCAAAAAATCTCAAAGTTACCAAGAGAACTTTATTTCATCTATTTTTTCCTAAATATATCCTTTCAAAAAAAAAGCACACATTAATTTCATGCCATGGCCAAAGGCATTTGAATGGAAGCTTACAGTGATTTTTCATTACAAATTGTTGAGTAGCCCTAAACCCCACTGAACACAAGAAGTTAACTTTGATTCTGCCCACAATTCCCCGAGGCATCTCTTGATAATGTTCCTGAGCCATTCAGCAACCATTAGTGAATTCATTGTATACCAGGAACTGGTAAGGTGCGAGAGGTGAACTCAACTAGGAGAAAGAAAAGGAGGCTCAAAGTAAAACTTTGGCTCATAAACAAAGAACCCTGGGTGGCTGTAAGGATTAGAAAGTGCAAAGCATAAGGTGGAGGATTCAGAAATCTTTCAGGGAGAATTTCTGTCTCAATGGAAAAGGGAAGGACAGTAAATTGCTCCAAATGGCACAAGTGGCACCTATGGAAGTGGCACTCAGGAGCTGATCTATGTAAGGACTGAATAAACCAAAGACTTTCCCCAGGTGGTGGCAGGTGAAGGTCCAGAGAGAGACAGAGAGAAGTCTGAAATGTAAGGAGGGCCCAGATGAGAAGGATTTTTCATGCTACACTGAAGAGAGCAGATTTCATCCTTAGCATCATGGAAAAACATGGGAAGGCACTGTGGTTTGCTACTGGCTTTGTACAGTACTGGGGATTAAACCCAGGGCCTTCACCCTCACCTACACTCTCAGTCATTTTTTTTTAATTTTTTATTTTGAGACAAGATCTCACTAAGTCACTAGACTGCCCCTGCTGGGTTTGAACTCGCAAACTCCCACTTCAGCCTCCCAGAATACTGGGATTACAGATGTGCCCATGATGTCTGCTTTACCTGGTGATTTTAAAGCAAGAATGGGGGCAGAATTTTTCATTTTATTTTAATCTTTCTACAGCAATGAAAGAGTAGATGAGGGGAGAGAGAGAGAAGAAGAGGGAAGGTGTAATTATCCATCATAATCTAATCTGTCTCACTGAACTCTCATGCTATCACCATGATCACATGGCAGGTGATACACTATGTTGTGCATCCAGGTCTAGAGTGGGAAGAGTCCACTGTGAGGCTGAATAGGTACAATGTCTGAAGGCGAAGCCCCAGGTTTGAATTACAGCTCCTGTGCTAACCAGCTGTGTCATCCTGGAAAAACAGCTTAGCCTCTCTGATTTCTAGCTCTCTCAACTATAAAGAAGGAACATCTGCCTCTCAGGGATACTTTAAAGATCTTGAGACAAGGATCCGGACATTCTCAGAAAATCCCAGAGCTCGATGAAACTGTTAATGCCACTGGATCTTATTTCTCTGAAATAAACAGGAGTTACCATTCCTCCTGGCATTAACTTTGCAACAGGGATGAACTCACATTCAGATTCCATGTGTGTGCTGTAATAAGAGTCTCAATAATGCCTCTTTAGACAAAAATGTACCACATGATACGTTTTTTCTGTTGTCACCTGTGTCCCCGGGCAAATGAGGTTATG
>PVIC010012962.1:27536-38925 GCA_004025085.1 Thryonomys swinderianus
TGTGTGTGTGTGTGTCTGTGTGTCTGTGTGTCTGTGTGTGTCTGTGTGTCTGTGTGTGTCTGTGTGTGTCTGTGTGTGTCTGTGTGTCTGTGTGTGTCTGTGTGTGTCTGTGTGTCTGTGTGTGTCTGTGTGTGTTTTCTCTAAATGTAATCTGCAGTTAGGCCAGAATTCACTCCCAGTGGCACCATTTCATAATGTATAAACTTGGCCAAGTGACTTAATTTCTCAGGTCATCATCAGTAAAGTGGGAACACCCAGGCTGCCTCATCGGGACGCTTACAAGAGACATTAAGCACAGAGCGCTTCACAGATGCCCAGCAGGGGATAGGGATTGCCTACATTTTAGAACCCTTTCCCTTTCCCGTTCTGTTACAAATAACAGTAACAGAAATGCAGTTAAATGAAACTGTAAGGCAAAGCGGCGAAAAGGAGGCGTGGAGGGCGGATGCATGCGCCTGGAGGGGCCGCGGCCGCCCCTGCTCTGACCTCTGCGGAGCGCAGGCGGCCGCGCAAGGGGATGCGGCTCTATGAGCCCCAGGCTAGCGCAGGCTTCGCAGGCGGACGGCGGCGAGGAGTCACTGCGGAATGCAGCGGGCATATGGGCCGCAGACCACGGCCCCCTCCTTCGGGTGGAGCCGTTCCCCTCAGCTCCGGGCTCATTACCCCGAGGTGGGAGAAGGAAATGATGTTTAATCGATTTCGTGTCATCCCGTCTTAATATTCTAAAATCACCCTATCGGCTCCGCCTCGTATTTCCACGGAGTCACCTCGCGGTGCCCTGCGGCTGACACAGACCCCACGCTGCAGGACCTGCCGGCACAGCGGCAGAGAGAAGACTGGGGTCAGACAGCCGGTTTCCCTCGACTGGATTCCAAATACCAGATGGGGAGATTTCGCCTCTCGGAATTAGCCGTTTCTTGACAAACCAATAAACACCACTGACTCTTTTGATCACTCTTACACGAAGGGGAAAGGGAAGTCACTGCTGTTAAGCACTGCTCTGTTCCAGGATCTGTGGGAGGCATTTCACTAACGTGTGTCTCTGCTTCACGGAAGAGATAACTGAGCTCGAAGAGGCTGCGTAACGTGCCAGGGGTCACACGGCTAACCGGGGGAAGCAGGTCTGGGATCTCATCTGGTAGATGCCAACGCTTTGGCAGCAAGTACCTGCTAAATACAGTAAAAAGCCTTTCTGGAAGCTCCTTCCTCAGAATTCTCCCACCTCAATTTCCAAACCTGTACCGAGTCTCCCCTGTTAGAAAACGCTTCTCATCCAACCCATCCTCAAAGGATCTCACCCTGTTTATTCACAAAAGAAAAGAAGGCCCCGCAAAAGAATAGCCTGTTCCACAGCCAGAGAAACTGAGGCGGATGTTGACTTAACCAAGACCTCATGGAAGGGCTCCGTGCATAAAAAGCCCCACTTTGGCCGGGCGTGGTGGCTCAAGCCTGTCATCCCAGCACTCGGGAGGCAGAGACAGGAGGATTGCTGAGTTCGAGGCTTGCCTGGGCTCCATAGTGAGCTCAGGACCAGCCTGAACTACAAAGCGAGACCCTGTCTCAAAAAAAAAAAAAAAGCCCCACTTTGGGGGACGCTCTGTCTGCGCGCTGAGCTGGGAGAGCTGTACACGGCCTGGCGCGGAGAGGGGCTGAGGAGCCCAGCGTCACTCTGGGGCACCATCCTCACCTTCCCGAACACTCATCCCTCCCGGTCACATGGATCTTGAATCGGCCACCTCATTTTTCTCGCCCCCGTCAGTGCGCAGGTGCAGCGTGGGCCCCTGAGAAGGCCAGCCGCCTGCTAACCTGAGAACTCCCATCTCTCTCCAGCTACTCAGTGCCTCCCCGTCTACGGAGGGTTCCTTTAAGAAACTTAATTCCATCTAGTCTACACCTGATTGCAAAGAGTACAATCACTGCTGCCCTTTAACTCCCAGAGAAAGCAAGGGCCTCCTGTCGTGCAAAACCGCCCTTTGGATTCTGACCCAGACTATCCCCCCAACTTCATCAGCTCCGCCTGCACCAACCTCCCAGCTGTGCTCGGCGGTTTAACCAGCGTCGTGGCTTCAGCTCCGCGGTGCTGACCCGGGATCCGTCTTAGCCTTCACTTCACAGAGCCCCCGAGGACTCCCTTGCAGTTAGGTGTGGCCCAGTGACTAGCTGCTGACCAGGGGGACGGTGTCACCAGCAGGGCGCTTTCTGCTCGCCACTGCGTCTCTCAAGGGTAAGAAGATGCACACGCTGGCGACAAGCCAGCTTTGACCAAGGGTGGGAAAGGACAACACACTACGGGCACTGTGGATCCCTGGGAGTTCGGGGAGTACGTTATGGTTTTACTTAGTTTGGGGTTCCTTGGAGGTAAGGGTTATAGGGTATTTATTTCAGAGTACAGTGATTCCTGGAAACAGATGAGAATGCGGAAGTAAAACAGAGAACAGAAAAGAAGAGATCTGGGACACACCTTAGCCAGCCGGTTTCCGCCGTGGGCAGCAGAATGCAGTCACAGTGGGGCTGCTGGGAAAGAGCAACGGCTGGGGTGGGCTCTGCTGCCCCGGGGGCCGGGGAAGCTGGGTACTCAGCACCCACACCGCCGAGCGCGCCGAAGGCTTTGGAGGAAGGAGACACGTGGTGTCTGGCACACGAAGCCAGCCAGGGAGTCGAGGACAGCGCTTCCGGAGAGTGCCAGAAAGCCAAAGTCTGGGTACGAGAAATGGGGAGTGTTAAAGAGTTCGGCCCTAATTCTTAGGGTATCTCCTGGCTGTTGGGGTGCGGTGCCACCACCTCTCTGTCCCTTCGTAAGAGGCCACCCTTACGAAAGAGAATTAACCCTGTTTTAAGCCACTGTAAGTCTCTGTTAATGCATATAACTTTGCACCAACCACCCGGTTTACCCAAGCGTGTACAACCACCTGCATCAAAACTCATCTCTGTCGCTTTCTGAGCCTCAGTGTCTCCCAGAAAATGAGCACTAGTGCTCGCTTCGGCAGCACATATACCAGAAAATGAGCACTTACTGTGTTCCCTCACAGAGCTGTTTCTTAAGAGTAGCTCAGACGATACACATGAAACCTCCTGCGGCTGTTCTCGCTCCTCTTCTCCAGGCGCCCTTTTTCAAAGCAGCTCCTTGCCGAGCCCTGACAAACCGCACAGTCTTCAGGACCAGCTTCTTCAAAGGCAGAAGACGATGGGCGGTCCCAGAGCAACTGGCCTTGGCAAAGGCTCAGGCCGCAGGCTCACTGCCCAGAGGCGGCGCGGGCTGAGAACCAGCAGCGAGGCGGAGGTCAAACCCATTAGACGGCATCCAACCTAGGGAGAAAATGACGAGAGATGAGACAGGTGCCGGGAAGCTACAAGGAAAGGGGAGACCCCAGCAACTGTGGAGCTTTGTGCCAGGTCCCTAAGGGCCCAGCCGAGGCAGGCAGCAGGGACCCCGCGCCCACGCCGTTCGGGAAATGAGCAGCAGGTGACTCTAACTCCAGCCTGAATTTTTCCCTACCGCGCTCACTTAGTGACGGACGTGGCAGTCTGCACCCTTAGCATCGCCCCACATGCACACCCAGAGTGGGGAAGCCCCGGCTCCTCCCTGTCCGTGGGAACAATGCACCATCAACAACTGCAGTGTCCGCTGGGGATTTAGCTCAAGTGGTACCGTGCCGACCTCGGATGCACAAGGGCCCGAGTTCGATCCCCGGTACTAGGAAAAAAAAAAAATTGCAGTGTTTCCCAGAGTAAACATAAGTGCTCTGTCATGAAGGGCCTTGAAATCAAACCCGAGGGGACAATGCTTAATTGTTACTCTCCACGTGTGCTATCATACATGCCGAACTGGCCGCTGATATGCATTGCACAGTTATTTCCCGGCCAGACTCTGAAGCAGCCCAGCATGAACAGTCAGGCCTCCGGGACCTCAAGTACGTCAAATCTAGCCAGGGAAACAACAAAGCAATCCAGTGGCTTTAAGTATAGGATCAGCCAGGTTTTTCAACCACTGAACTCTCAGAATTCTGAGGAATCCACCACTTCCTGGGCCCCACTAATAGCAATGTAATCTAGAATCTGCATGTTTTTAAAATAGATTTTATTTTTAATTTTTCTGTTAGACAGTAGCACAGAGAATCTCCAAATATGCTGAAACATGGTTTCCCTTATTATTAACATCCTCCATTAGTAGAGTACATTTGTTAAAATTTATGAACAGTATGGATGCATTTTTAATGTCTTTGTCTGTCCCAGGACCCCAGTCAGGATACACATTACATTTAATCGTCATATGTCCTTAGGCTCTTCTCGGCTACAGCAGCTCCTCAGAGTCTCCTGTTTCTTGATGACCTTGACGATTTTCAAGAGTCCCGGTCAGGTATTTCATTGGATGCTCCTCTGTTGTAGCTTGTTTAAAGTTTTCCTCGTGATCACACCAGAGTTCAAAAGCCATTTCCACTATACCCTATCAAAGGGGTAGAGTATCAAGACGGTTTCTGACTGTTGATACTGACCTTGATCACCCACCCCTTGTCAGCCTCCTGCAGTGTGAAGTCCCTCTTTCTCAGCAGGTTCTATGGGAAGTCTGTGAGCAGCATGCGCGAGCGCACACACACACACACACACACACACACACACGCAGTAGAAACTGTGCTTCCCTTCCCTGAGGGCAGAGCATCTGCATTAACTCTTTGGAATTTTTCAGTCCAGTCCATTTATCTCTTCTTTTCCTTTTTTTTTTTTTTTTTTTGAGACGGGGTCTCACTCTGTAGTTCAGGCTGGCCCTGAGCTCGCTATGTAGCCCAGGAAAGCATCAAACTCAGAAATCCTCTTGTCTCTGCCTCCCAAGAGCTGGGATTACAGGCGTGCGCCACCACGCCCGGCACTGTGGTATGTAGTACTGATAGCTGGGCGTGAGTCACCATTCCCAGTACTGTTGTATGTGGTTACTGGGGATTGAGCCAGGGACTTTGTGCTAGCGAGGCAGGCGCTGAAAACACTGAGCTAAATCTCCGGTCCCTTCTTTTCACTTCTTAATTCAATCACTTTTTTTTTTTTTTTTTTGAGACAGGGTCTCGCTTTGTAGTTCAGGCTGGCCCTGAGCTCACTGTGTAGCCCAGGCAAGCCTCGAACTCAGCAATCCTCCTGCCTCTGCCTCCAGAGTGCTGGGATTACAGGCGTGAGCCACCATGCCCAGCAATTCAATCACTTTTTACATCAGCATAAACACAAAACTATTTTGGTTTTTAGCTTAAAATCTAATACTACCTTACTCTTTTGGACCAACTGTGTCCTTTTAGACCACTGGTTCGGGCTGTGTCTCTGTGACATAGCGCATCAGTTAGGTTGTTTGTTTGTTCCTTTGTTTCTGTTTTCAAACACTTCCTTACTTTCTGGCACTACAAGATGCAACAGGGTTTTCTTATATTTTTCCTTTTTCAGTCTTAGAATAAGCTTATTTTCCTTCAAGAAGCCCTAATTGCTACTAGCTTGCAGAAACCATGATTTGAGGGCTGGGTACAAGCCTTGTATTTTATTTAACTCCTTATTTGAAAATAACTTGAAAAGACTCAATACAGCACAAAGAACACCCATTTATTCTTTATCGAAACTCATCTCGTTAGTATATTCTGACATTCAGTATATATTTGTTCTCTTTCTGTCTTCATGTAATTTTTATAAACCATTTGAGACATCATGTCCCTTTACCTTTAAACTCTCCAGTGTACATTTGATTAAAGGGATGAGGACAATCTCTTACATAACCACAGTCACTGATTTCCCACAGTTTTACAAATCTCATTCTTTATTTTCTAATCTACCATATATTTTCTGTCTTTACTAATGGAATCAAGCATCCTTTATCAGCTTTTTCCTTCTTCTAGTACAGAATCAGGCCTAAGCTTCACATATTGCGCTTAGTTGACATACCTACTTACACCTACCTCTAAGCTGGAATAGGCTCTCAGCTTTGCTTTGTCCTTTATGACATTCTCATTTTGTAGCAATGATGTCCACTCCTTTAATAGAACATTCCTCTTTTGGAGCTCTGTGCCTGCCCAGGTTAGCAAACCGTGAGCACTAAGTCCTCAAGGTTCCCCTCATACCTGATAACAACAAACAAGGGAATTCTCTAAACTCACTAAAATTTTACTAAATTTGTGAGAAGAACTCACAGAACTCACTCAAAGCTATTGTACAGTTACAATTTGTACAGATTAAAAGCAGCAAAAAGAACAGCAGGAAATGTGAGGCTTCCCTTGGAGTTACCTTACGTTTGTCTCCTCCAACTTCTGAATGACAAGACATACAAGCGTTGGGTCAGGGAGGCTGTCCACACCTAGGGGTTCTGTTTGTGTGGAGCTCCACAACAGGCCCGACTGATGTGAGAGACAGATTGATCAACCGCCCCCTGGCTGAACTCAGCGTCTAGCTTAACAGGTGTCATGTGACCCAAAGCCCCCTCTGGCTCACGTGCTGGTTTGTCCTTCTGAGACTTCCCAGGGGGGCAAACCCCCACCCTGAACAGAGGTGCCAGATCCAAAACAAGTAACTTCCCAGGAGCTGAGGGCACAAGGCCAAGGTCTTTATTGCACAGTAATATTTTTCTCATGAAGAAATCCAGATGCACTTCCAACTGTGATACCACAGAAGCCATGTTGGATCTTTCTCATGCTGTCCTACCTGAAGGCACACAGACATCTGTCTGCCCTCGCTGGTGGTACTCATCATAAACACCCAAAGTATTGGCCAAACTCTCCACTATTTAGAAATTACATTTTCCCTTCTTCTCATAAATGACTTTTAGGGCAAATAATTTAAGATCAAGTAAATGTCCCGAATGAACTTTACCATGACAATTGCAAAATATTGATGTGTTATTTTCTACTTTTTCAGTCAGTATTTTACAAGTCACTGACTGTAGGCATCAGCTCTTTGTTCCTGTAACCAAATACTTGAGGAAGACAACTTCGAAGAGTGAGGGTGTATTTGGGGATCACAGTTTCAGAGGTTTCAGTCCATGGTCGATTGGTTTCAGCAGTGAGAGCGCACAGTGAGAAATGCTGCCTACATCACAGCAGCCAGGAAGCAGAGAACAAACAACCAGAAGAAGAGAAAGGGGTGAGGACAAGAATACACCCTTCCAGGTTACTGCTCCCTGCTGAGACCTACCTTCTGCACACAGATTCCACCTCTGAACCGCACATCCAGCCAATGGACTCACCAGTGGGTTTATCAGTTAATGAAGTCAGTGCCTTCACAGTCCAAGAACCTCGCCAGCCCCCTTTTTGAACTTTGCTGCAGTGGGGATCAAGCCCCAAGTCTTTGGGGAGTACTTCATATTTAAGCCATAACACTGACCCGAAAGTTGGAAAGGTTGCAATGTTAGGGAACCTGCCCAAGGAATTTGGATACGCGTTTCCCTGGCACCTCCGAGAAACGCTCTGATAAGCCAGTCCTTCGCAGAAACATGAAAATTAGAGTCAGTCTCATTTTAGTGGGTGAGGAGGCATCTTTCTGGAAGAGAAAGAGGAATACTTGCTGTGGGGTGAGAGGGAGCAGAATCCAGCTCACTCAGGAATAGCCATGGGGCAGGGGTCAAAGGAAGAAGTCTTTGGATCCCTTTGGAGATCTGTTTGTCTTCTGGTTCCAACAGCTCCCAGTCCTCACTCCCATTCTTCCTCCCCTTGCTGACCAGAGAGGAAGCAGTAGCCACACCTGGAGGCTTGTTGGAGCATCACCACAGATGTATGCAATCACAATCTGCATTTTCTCCGCATGTCTAGATGGACTGAAAGCACATTAGATAGGAAACACTGACCTTCAGGATGCTTGTTCCAGCCCCTGACTCTTTCAACCTCACTTCAGACCACATACGTAGTGTTCCCACCATGGTTTCGAAGTTCCCATCCTTTCTCCAGCCTCCATAACCTGCATTCATGGGCTGGCTGGTCCTTGGCCTGGAAAGTCCTTGACCTGTCCTATTCCCTAATACTTTGAAGGCTTACTTCCTGCTCAGTGACCCAGAATCAGAGGGAATGATTTCCTCTGATCTCTCCTGATTCCACCAACTACGTTACAAGCACCTCAATGTTCATCCTTCTAGCATTCATGTACTATACAATAAGTGCCCATTTTCCTGCCTTTCTCATCAAGCAATTTGAGGGCAGGGGCTGTATTTCATTTATATAATATTCCCAGCACTGAATAAAGGTGCACAAGCCCTAATGGGTATTAGTAAAATTTGTCTGAATACATAATAGCTCTATGCTTGGCTAGAATAATTAACATTTATTTAGTGATTATGCAACTGACACTGTCCCATATACGTACACAAATGCATATATGATGATTGTGTAGATATAATCATTATGACCATTTTACAGATGAGACCACTGAGGCATGAAGAAGTTTAGTGGCTGAACCAAAATTAAACAGATAGTAAATGGTGCAGCTAGAGTCTGAATCCAGTCCTACTCTAGAATCTGCAAGCTTCATACACTGGATTTCCTGGTACAAAACTATAGTGAAAGGAAGACACTAGTTTTCCCTTCAGTTCCCACTATGGATTGGTAAAACCTGGCAGACTGACCCTTAAACTCAAAGAGCCCCATTACCACTGGCAAGGTACCTAGGGAATAGGAAGCTTTGTGAGTGCTGATTTTGCAAAAACAGACAAACTGTTCTTATGCAAAAACAAAAGAATGAAGAAAGTTCAAGTGGTTTTTTAAGATTATAAAAAAAATTATGGCATAGTCTTTAAGATACATATAGGCCTTGCAAGCGGGTACATATCAATGAGTAAAATACTCAAGAAAGTTTATCATAAAGACAAAAATCACATTTCCAAAAGTTGCTAAATAAATCCATTCATTCATTCCATACAGGTATTAAATTCCTGTTGCTATCAGCCAGGTGTTGCAGCTGCCAGTGACACTGAGATGAAAGAAACGATGTAGGCCTCCCTCGAAGGAACCTCGGTGACAGCCAGGAGAACAAGGTCTCCTTGCAAGAGCAAGTGTTGCAGAGTGATGCAGCCAGCAACAAGCCTGGCCTTTACTGGCAGCATGAATTGAATCCCTTTTCTCCTGTGTAGATGATAATAATACTTTCTTCACAAGCTTCTGAGTCACTCTCCTTCATTTAATAAGCATTACTGGATGTCTGCTATGTACAGGACTGGGAAATAAACAATAAATTACAGTCTCTGGATGTGGGGAGTTTATTTCAGGAAGACAGACTATCTTAACAATGAGAAATTTCCCATTTGATACCCAGGAACTATTTGGCACATAGTATGTCTATAAAGGAATATTTATAAATAGGTAAAGATTTTTAAACACCTCAAAGCTATAGGTATTAAGTACAGGACAGGTAGGAATAACTACTCCATCATGCACCATTTGAAATGATGTACTGGCCACCTACCCTGTATCATCCGCTGTATTAGACCAAAAGGAAACAGTAGTGGATGAAAAAAAAAAAGACTCTAAGGATTTTTGACCGTGATGGAGTTTTAATTCTACTGGGAAAAATAGATAATAGAAAAATGGGTAAATGAATACAAGATTTAATATCAAGTAGTATTCAGTACAATGGAGAAAAATACAGCAGAATAAGAAACCAGGGAACAGTCAGGGTGGAGCTGTTGAGTCATGTTGGGTTTGCGCTGCAGACACAGGTAATGCCGACGTCTGTGCACCTACCTCAGCACAGGCGCATCTCCTATTCTCACAGGCTTGTGCGGGTGTGAACTAAAGCTTGAGTAGCTGGTTCTCCTTGGTCAGACTTTGAGGCTTAGCTTGTTTTCCCCAGTTTGTCCCGTCTCCACCAACCCGACTAGAAGCCCCTGCTGTGTGACTGCACACAGTGCTGCTTGAGGTTCACCAATTCGCAAGGCAGCCACCTCTGTCACCTGGGGAAGATAGTAATATCCTCCTGAGAAAACTGTACTGAGAATTCAAAGAAAAATGCTCACAAAATGATAAGTTACAGGTGCACATAGTTGGTGCTGGGAATTGAACCTGTAGCTTGACACAGCCTGAGCATATACTGTACCACTGTGCTACGATGCCAGCCCAGGAATGGTGATATTTAAATGCATGGTATCACAGAGAGTCTCACCCCAGTGAGGATAAAGTTGGCAAAAAGCTTCAGAAGAAAATGTATAGTGACAGGAGATATTCAAATTGTGACCCAGAAGGAAAAAGGAAGACAGAATTAAACTTGATTAAGCACTAACCAGATGACTGATACTTTCAGACCCTTTAAATCATTTGTTTTATTCGCTTCTCACAACCCTCTCTAAAGAGTGAATGAGACACTATTGTCTTCATTTTCAGAGCCTGAATTTGAGAAAAAGTTCAGGAATTTTCTCAAGGTCACATAGCTCCAAAGCAATGTTTTTCCCTCCTGGTCAAAACCTGTTCTTGTACCATTTCAGCAAAAGCATTCCCAAATGTCTCCAAAATTCTCAATACTCAATCGTTAGTCTCTCCAAAAAGCATATCTCAAGTCAACTCTCTAAACCCAATAGCCATTCATTTCAGGGACAATGGTGATTCTTATGAAAGAAATAAAAAAAAAAAGTCTCAAGAAAGCCACAGTGCTTAAGGGCAACATGACCTGGGACAGAAACCCCTAAACTCTGAGCCTTTATTTCCTTACCCGCAAAACAGTGGTAAAGATCCCCCACAAAATCATTATGAAGATTACATGAGATTATAGATGGAAAACTACCAAACATCATGCCTGCTTTTTACTCTGAATAGGCAGATCAGCCCTAGTGAAATAGTTTGGAAATCTCTTAATGTCAGAAACCATCGAAATGATAATCTAACCTCTAATAGCCATGGTTACTTTTGTAGATATAAGGAAATACTTCTTTGAGCAAATTCTTTGGGGGAATTAAAAAAACAAAAGAGTTATCTTTCTTCTTCTGGATAAAAAAATAAACAGAAGACTATAGAGACTGAATTACTTTCAGAACCCCATATCCTAAATTTCTTGTATTCACCTATAGATGAAAGTGTTTTGCTTTAACTTCATTCATTTAAGTGAATGTGTGGGGAAAAAGAAGGAATGGAGGAAGGGAGGGAGGGAAGGAGGAAAGGAAAGGGGGAGGAGAGGAGAGGGAGGGGAAGGTGAGAAAGAAAGGAAAGGAAAGGAAGAAAGAAAGAAGAAAGAGAGGAAAGAAAGAAAGAAAGAAAGAAAGAAAGAAAGAAAGAAAGAAAGAAAGAAAGAAAGAAAGAAAGAAAGAAAGAAAGAAAGAAAGGAAGAAAGGAAGGAAGGAAGGAAGGAAGGAAGGAAGGAAGGAAGGAAGGAAGGAAGAAGAAAGGAAGGAAGGAAGGAAGGAAGAGAGAAAGAAAGAAAGAAAGAAAGAAAGAAAGAAAGAAAGAAAGAAAGAAAG
>PVIC010012963.1:0-22409 GCA_004025085.1 Thryonomys swinderianus
AAAGGAAAGGAAAGGAAAGGAAAGGAAAGGAAAGGAAAGGAAAGGAAAGGAAAGGAAAGGAAAGGAAAGCTCTAAAGAGTTGTACCAAATATACTTTTGTAAGAAGGCCCAGCAAATATTCAAAGGGAAAGTGGTAGGGAAAAGTAATGAGGAGAAAGAATAAATATGATCTAAAAAGGAAAAGAAAGCATATGAGGGTGGGGTTTGTAGTGTGGGTAGGGATATGGGTAAAAATGAGAATTAAGTCATGTCGTATACTGGTACAAATTTCCCAGTGTTGAGTGTGATTGTGAGCTGTATATAAAACGTACCAATAAAGAACTCAAAATAAAAAAAGAAGACCCAGAAATAATTCTTCTTAAACAATTATTATGAATGAACACGTTAAACTCTGTTAAGCTACCTTCAAGCTGACTTAACATTATTCACCTTGGAACTAAATGTATTAAATTCCACATTCAATTCAAGTCAATAATTCAAATTCTAAAAGTTGTGTTCACAATTGATCTTCTTTTAATAGTACAATTTAAAAACAACTTTAGCTGTACTGCATATTTCTAATAATTGCTAGGGAAAGACCTTATGTCTTCACCTTGCTGAAAAAGACAAAGTATGCTCTCAATGTGCCTATCAATTTGCTATATAATAAAGCAAGATTCGATGGGTCTTTCCAATTTTAGAAAAAATGAGTCTAATTTTCATGATACAACTTCAGGCGCCATTTAATAGAATTTTACCTGTCATATAAATATGGCAGAAGGAGACTGCTGTTTTTGGCTCCTCTATGAAAATGACAAGAAGGAACGCACTTAACATGTGGCTCTCCATGTGTATAGTTGTCCTTTCTATCCCCTTTTCCTAGGTGGAACAGAAGGTAACTCTCAGTCTACGGCAAAACAAAACAAGAACCAAAATAGCAAGCAGGAAAGAAACCTTAACTACTTTGGCTCCACATTCTTCCTTGCAGAATACAAACAGATAATTCTGATATTTTTATGCCCATATCTACTCCAGCAAGTGGTCCCAGATGCACAGATTCCTCTCAGATATAAACTTTGGCAGGAAAGAGGCTAGAAAACTGTTACAGAAACCAGGTATTTGGGGCTGAATTGAAGACAAAGGCAGAGTCATTAGGATTTTCTCAGTATAAGCCTATGTTTACACACATTTGAGAAGAGATAAGTAAAAACTGATCTTGTTTTCTTGTTTTTTTTTTTTTCTTTAGAGTTTGTGTGTGTGGTTTTAATGGGAATCTTCTAGCAGGCTATACAGATGTTTCTTTTTATAGCAACATAGATGTGGGGTTTTCATTAAAATGCAAATTGTTTATGGACATTTGTGATTTCTGTTGGGAAAGATGTACTCATGAAATGCACAAGCAGGAAGGGCTCACGAGTGTTTGAAGTCTCCTTTGAAGTTACCATCACGGTGGCATCCAGAAGTTTTGCCCTAATCCCTCCTTCTCTATGTCTCTCTTTTTTTAAATTATGTCTATACAATTATAAACAAAGAATATGTAATTTTTTTCTTAATCTCTATAACTACAGCTATGTGAAAATCTATGATTATTTTCCGAGAAAAAAATGAGCAAGTATACAAAGAGAAAATGGAAGTGTTTCTTGTCTGACCAAAGTGGAAATATTTAATTCCTTCAGGTAAGTAAATTCTATGTACTTTGAGGAAATGGCTAATTATAGGTGAATATGAAGAAACTGGAACTGATGACAGAAGCTGAATCCAAGAAAGGCATATTGAATGGTAATAAATATTTAATAAATATTTCCTGTTTCTGATTACCTGTTGCTGCAAAATTCACCCTCTGTATGCTTAGTAATGTAAAGCGATCTTATTGTATTATTTTCACAGTTCTGAGGGCTGAGTGGCCAGGGAATACACATATGGCTGCCATCACCCGACAGCCAGAAGTTCCAGCTGGAAGTCTGAGCTGGTCTCCCCCAAGACTGGTGGTTCGTTCGTATTGGCTCTTGCTGGACATCTCAGCTGCCCTACATGTAGCCTTTCATTCTCTAGCGAGCTAACTGGGGTTCTGTATACCTTGGTATCATCTCAGGATTCCAAGATAATTAATGAAGATGCAACAGGGCCAGTTAAGTGCCGGACTCCAGAATTCACATGTCAACATTTCTGTTGCTTTTGAGCCAACACAGCCTTGGCCTAGATTCTGTGGGTGAGGTAACAGATTCCACTAATGATACAGAAGGCAGCAAACATTGCAAAAGACCTGATAGAACAAGAACCATTCTTCTAAAAAATAGACCACGTTTCTGAGTCACTTAATTGCATTAAAATAACATTTATAACCCCTGTTTTAGTCATTTAAGAAGTAAAATTAGCATTTTGATAGAGGAGGCTTTCTCAAAGTTCTTTTAATATTAATTTCTGGGAGAGTAATGCTACCTGCTTCCAGAACATGGCACTAGGATCAGTTCTCAGCTTTTACTTGGAACTAAGCCTGCTCTCAATGAAGATTTGTTGAATGAGTGAAAGAAGAAATAGTGACATATAATCCCAATTATAGACACAAAAAGTTAAATCAGATATATATTTGAAGAGTAATTTCTGTTTACAAGAATATGAGTTAGAGTACTAACATACCTATTTCCTTGTTTCGATCCCTCCCTTTATTGTTTTAAAATTTATTTTAAAAATTTCTGTTTTTTTTTTTTTTTAGTTTTTTGAGACAGGGTCTCTCTTTGTAGTTCAGGCTGGCCATGAGCTCACTGTGTATGCCAAACTAACCACAAACTGTTAGCAATCCTCCTGTCTCTGTCTCCCAAGTGCTGGGATTACAGGAGTGAGCTACCATGTCTGGCTGATCTTTTCTTTTTGATATTTATACTAAATCAATAATGCCTATAGTAAAATAATCTTATAAATACAGATGTAAAAGGTATATATGCAGATAAATAGATACAAATGTATGATCAGAGAAGTTGTCTTTGAGTGTAAAGAACCACTCTAGAATAAAATAGTAGACTCCCTTTGACTCCTAATATGTACAAAGTTGATACAATCCCTCAACAGATTACCTCCAAACTTCTGCTATTCTTCCTGACACATCAACTGAAAAATACTTGTTGAAATGCTAGGAAAAGAAATCATTTCTTAATTATAAAGAAGAGATATAAAGAAAAGAAACTTATTTGAAAATTATCCTATTAAAAGAAAAATACAGCAAAGTGGGTTTGGTGGTGGTGGAGATATCTTTATCTGAGTGATTATGCGTGTGTGTGTGTGTGTGTGTGTGTGTGTGTGTGCGTGTACTTGCGTGCATGTTGGGAAGACATTATCTGAGCACTTCCGAATTTGAGGATATCCTCAGTGAAACTTGCTGACAAGATACTCTTGGTCCTCAGTCCTCGCAGCCAAGAGATGCCTCTTCACCCCTCTAGGTCTTCACATCTTCAGGCAGAGCTACCAGAACACGTACACCCCTGAGAACAAATCTTAGGAAATGGCTATGTTCCCACATTGCATCAGGGAGGTGGAAAGTAGGAAAGCAGTAAGCAGGAAAAGTAGAGGCTGAGCTATGTTCCCCACCTGGGCAGCTATTATGCCCTGAAATTAGTTTTTCCTTGAAATTCCCATAGTCTTCCTTTTTATCAGAGACTGGTTATTCAGAGCACAAGTCTGTGAACCATGCATCTCCTTCCAGTAATTTTTTCCTACTTGATTTTGTTAGTTTGATTCTTGCAGCTGAAAATCATCTGCTCAAATATTTTAATGTTTTCTTCACTTAATTAAGCCCTTCACATTTTATTTTAAAGTGGATCAAGTAAAGAAGTTGAGTGAACATCTGAAACTCTTACCTCTCTAGTTTTGAAGTCTTCATCTGGAAAATTCATAGGATACAGTAAATTTTCTGAAGGATTAGATATTTTTTCCATGAGTTGTTTTTTGTTGTAATTAGCCACATTGTACAGAAAGTTGTATTCACATGTACTTTTTTGTTAACCTTTATTTTTGGAAATTATTGTACTAAGCTGTAGAATATCATCCTTGTTGGAACCAGTTCCAGTGAAAAGCATGAAAGGTAACAAGTTGTGGGTGCAGTGTCTGGTTTATTGCTATCAAGCAAGTGCCCAGTCATCAAAAAAAGAGTTCATCTTCTTACAGACAACAGGGCAGAGGGAAAGAATTCAGCTTCCGAAACAGAACTGCCATTGTCTAAACCATATTTCTAGAGTCTGTCTGTGCTTACTACCTCTGTGATCCTGTCTGAGTGGCTTCCAGTCTCTGTGCTTCTTTTCTCTTATCTAAAACTCTATAGTCAAGGGTTCCATGAGTGCAGCAGGTTGCAATATTGATTCTGCCCCAAAGCACGCTGAGTTAAACCCACAAAGTCCTTGTTCATAGAGATGAGAGATGAGTCTAGTTGAAGCCTATGTGCCGAGGACAGAGTAACTCACATCCAAACTCCATTCCCACAACTAAAACATTCTAACTGGAAGGACAATGTTCTAATTACAACCATGGATTTTGTATATTTTGTTTCTACAGGTATCTTCAGTAACTGGAACTCAATGTGGGGCTCAAACCTACAACCCTGAGATCAAGAGTCTCATGCTCAGGTGCATGAGGGATAAACGAATTAATATTTGAAAAAGTACTTATGCTTAGTACATTGTTGCCACTACATGAGTTTGCTAGACAGATTGGAAAAGTAAATCTTGTAGTACTAGATAGTCTTTGTATGTAATTAAATCTAGTTCCTAAACATGATATGATTAATAGTACAAAATTCAATTTTATAGGCATAAAAATTAGTCATGAAATAGAATGGAGTTTTTTGCAGGACTTCTAGGAGTCATGTATTCATGTCTTCATTCATTTATTCATTCAGTCAACCACAATAGCACGAGGGACTGTAATGTGCCCAGCAATGTGTTGTGCAGTATGCTTGATAGCAAATTTAGAGTTACAGGCTCAAGGAGATTCCAGTTAGCATTACTTAAGTCCCTTCTCTTAACTACTTGAGAACATTTTTTTAAAACACACAAAAGAGAAATCTATTCCTTTGTGTCCATGTAAAGTAAACACTGACAAAGTTTTTACTCTTTAGAGCCAGATAGTAAATATTTTTAACTTTGTTGGCTGAGTGTCTCGTCATTACAACTACTCAGCTCTGCAATAGTATTTTCTGAGCAGCCATGAACAACACACAAGCAACATACTGGCACAATGTGCTGAATACCTAGCCTACCGCTGTGTAGAGTATCCCTAGAGTGTGTGTTAATCAGTTTACTTTTGCTGAAATAACAAAACTAACACGAACAACACAGAATGAGACTTGGTTCATGGTTTCGGAGGTTCAGTCCATGGTTAGTCTCATCACTGGGCCTGTAATGAGGCCAGACATTGTGACGGGGAATGGTTGGTGGAACAAGGCTGTGACATCATAGCAGCAAAAAAGCAAAGAAAGGGGGAAAGAAAGGGAGAGAGAGACAGAGACAGAGAGAGAGAGAGTGGGAGAGAGAGAGAAGAGAGATATGGACAGACAGATTTCTTTTACAGCAAGACTCCTCCCCTAAAACCCATAAATTTATGAACCCACAAATGGATGAACCAATTATCTCTCAGAGGCTTCATCTTTGAACACCAAGTTTTTAACTCAGGAGTTTTGGGAATCATTTAAAATTCAAATTATAACAAGGAATTATGGTTGGAAAAAATGTACCTTCTACTTTTTTTTTTTTTTTGACACAGGGTCTCGCTTTGTAGTTCAGGCTGGCTCTGAGCTCACTATGTAGCCCAGGCGAGCCTCGAACTCAGCAATCCTCCTGTCTCTGCCTCCTGAGTGCTGGGTTTACAGGCGTGAGCCACCACGCCCAGCTCTACCTTCTACTTTTGTTTTCATAAATGTTTTGTCATATGTTTTTCATAGACTCTTACCTGCAAGTCATCATCAACAATTCAGAACAGTAACAAAAAGAGAAAGAAGAATGAAGATGCCAAAACCTATAGATAGCGCTTTTGAGGCTTCTATAGTACGTACTGAGAAGACCTCAAATTCAGAGCTGCACATTTCAATATGTTGATAATGTTGATTCATTACCTTCTTATCTATTGTAGGGACTTTAATCATGATTAATTAATTTGGTATGAATGTGGATATAACATTTCATCTTTCCCAGATTCCAGGAGAGTCTCATTCAATGAATAATTGAACAAAAGTGAATTGGAGAAGAAAGGAAAAGCTGCAATACTTCCATAAAGTGCAAGATGAAACAGTATCATCTGGCACTGCTTGAATGATGCCTTCATAAATTATAGGTTCAAACAGATAAATACAACATGTGTGTTTCTTACTGATACTTATAGTGAATGAATATTGGTAGAAATACAAGCAACTCTAGAGCTAGGGAGTGACACATGTCAGGTTTAGTAAAAAAATGTGGCTGGTCCTCTACTTCTAACCTCTGATCCACTTTCCACAACCACTGACAGAGTGACATTTCTCAATCATGGCAGAGAAAATTTCTTCTTCAAAGCCACTGATGTCTGAAATTGCTTCTTCCTAGTAGTGCTTTATTTTACAAGGTCACAACAACAGTTTGTCATCCTCCCTTTCCCTGTCTCATGTGCATATATTAGTGTTTTGACAGAGTTCCAATTAATAGAAAAATAACATTATGAATTGACCTGTACTTTTCATCTCCCTAGTGCCAAATCAATGTTGCAGTTGCTTAAAAGTGTCCATTTTACTAGGTGATACCACAAATTAAATCAGTGATTACATATAGGATAGACTGAAGGCAAAATAAGAAATATATACAAACTAAATTCCATTATAATACTTCTAGTAAGCCATATTATCCTGCTATCTTTCATTGTAAATATAACTTCAAGTTTTCTCATTCTCTGCTAACATTGTTGGGGACATTTTAAACTCAGACCTGATAAAAGTTTGAGAAAGACCTGGAGCATTAAACCATGGAACAAACAACCAAGTAAGAACACTCCTGTTCTCTGATTTCTCTGTCTCTCTGCCTCTCTGTCTCTTTCTGTCTGTCTGTCTGTCTCTCTTTCTCTCTCTCTGTTCCTTCCTCTTTTCCCTTTACTGTCTTTGACATATACCTTAGCTACAAATCCCTCGCATCCCAACATCCTCATGTTCATTTCAAGCACTGTACATCATCTCTAGGATCCAGGCTAAATGAGGACTCCTTGTAGGTACAGAGAAACATACCTGTACCCAACATGTACCCAATGTGCTGTTTGTTGAACCCACACAGCATCTTTCACATTGGATTGTGATCTATGTTACGTACTTACTTCCACTTTTAGACCATTACTTCCTGGAAGACAAGGACTACATCTAATTAATCTTCATGTCACCTCTGCTACTACTGTATCTACCCCCCCATAGCCTGCCACATTGTATAGTGTGTATTCATCTAGTTTTTGTTACCATGACAAAGCACCTGAGAAAAGAAAACTGTCCAAAGAAGAGAATTACTGATCTCCTATCTCTGGGTGCTGAGAATTCGAACTCGTGTGACAGCTCTGGTGTACTGGTCATTCCTGGCAGATGGCAGTGTCAAGAGGACACGAGGGAAGAAGAGATCACACTGCTAAAGAGGAAGCAAGAAAGTGATTCAGGGGTCAAGTTCACTCTAATAATAGGTTGCTTTCATGAGAGTCAAGGACCTGTTAGGATCTACCTTAATCCCTTCAGAAGGCTGCTCCACCAATGACCCGTTTCCCCCCTCAAAGGTTCTGCCCCCTTCACACTGTCACACTGGGACCAGGCTCCCAACACATGCGCTTTGGGAGGCATGCCCAAGCCATAGCACAAAACGTTAGCTTGTCTTCCTTGCACTTATCTTCCCTCTGATGTTGTTCCCCCACCCTCTCTCTGGCCTCTTTTTACAGAACAGGAAACCCTCTTGAGACAGTGTTTTACCATGTTAATTTTCAGCTCAAAACTATGAAAGATTTTGTTATTTCATGTACTAGAAAGCCTTGACAGTTCAGCCTCTTGCTCAGCTCATCCTCACCAGAATCATTTCTTCTCATGTTTTGCTAAGTGAATGCACATATCGCTTCTCAGCCTTTTGGCTAAGATCAAGTGTCTAAGTGAATGCACATATTCTCCTTCTTGTTTCCAGGTGACTTATTTCTCTGCCTTTGACTTTCGGCTTTTGAGTCAACAACTCTCAGCTATTGCCTATTAAAACAAAACAAGAGCAAAGCAGCAAAGAGAGAGCTTCAACCTTCTTCACTGGAATGTTGCCCCGTTAAATTTCTTATCTAATATAATTCTTTAAGTGTCTTTGTCAGCTCTTTTTACTACCCATGTTAGAGCTTCACTTGTTCTTATGTTCACTGAGTAGATAACTTTTACCTCATTGTCTCTGTTGCCTGTTTTTAAACAGAAGTTAAACAGAAAACACTGTTTTCGTTATTGTGGGTGTTGGCCTTCTGGACTGGCTTTGGGGACAGCATCTTTGCTCTCCATTCTTAGCCCTGTGGTTTCTGTGGGATCAACACTACCTTGATTCCGGACATGGGACTTGATTGTACATTGTCTTCTGCTAAGGAATTGGTTTCGGATAGAAATGTAATTGTAATAGATTCTTTAACTTAATAAACTTGTTGAAATTCTAGAATAAAGAAATTTCCTGTCTTTTCTCAAAGATTAAAATATCAAATTTCTTTTTGCTTTGCTTTGTTTTCCTGGTTGATATGTTGAAGATGTGCCACTGGGAGATACATGCCCTGAAAATAGAGGTAAAACTGCTTTGCCACAGGGTGGAGCTTAAGAATAAACTCCCTTTATAAAATATAAGGCTGAGTAAACTGCAACTGTCTTTTAAACTGCTGGATCAAGCTTCCCATGAAACCACCCTCTGGATCTTTTGATTATGTGGAACAACAAATGCTTTTTGTTTTTAATGTAAGCTTGCACCAGATTTACTAACACTAGAAATTACAAGTTTCCTTATTGATGCATAGAGTGCGGACAGTAAACCTGGCCAGAGTCGTACTTGAATCCTGACTACATTATAAAACAACAACAAAAAAAAAAACAGCCAGTTAGGGTGGCTCACACTTTTAATCCCAGTACTCAGGAGGCAGAAACAGGAGGACTGCTGAATTTGAGGCTTGCCTGGGCTACATAGTGAGCTCAGGGCCAGCCTGAACTACAAAGAGAGATCCTGTCTCAAAACAACAACAATAGAAACAAACAAACAAAACCAAAAATATCAATATAAACAATGTTTTGGTTTTCTCATCTGAAAAACAAAAATAGTACCGACTCAGCAGAGTGCCTCTAACAATAAAAGATATCTGCCAGTCTCCTGGTTCATAAAGGTGCTCATAAAATGTTAGCACCAGAAGATATCAGTTTTATTTGCTTATTTTTCTGGAAACAGTCTCACTGTGTTGCCCAGGTGATTTTGAACTCCCAGTCTCAAGTGATCTTGTCACCTGAGCCCCTTAAGTTCTGGCTCTGTCAACACAGCTGCCTTACAAGCTATAATCTTACACTAATCTACAAGGCCTAGTGTTCTGCACACAGGTGCAAATAACACAATGCTTAAAGCAACTGTCAGGAACAACTGTTACACACACACACATATGTATGAACAAACACATATATGTACAAATGCATATTTACATATGCATATATATTATTCTAAATGTCTGGAAGTAGTGTCACCAGATGTAGGTGGTGAGTAGCTATTTGCAAAGCTGGGTTATAAATCTCTGATTTAATCAAGCTTTCTAGAGCTGCAGTGTCTTATTCCCTTCTGACAAAGATCTGTGGAGCTCTTTCCAAATTGTGATGTGCAGCCATTTTTCCCTACTTTGATGAGCTCATACTGTTGCTGGGTTGTATCTTGTAAATCAGGAGAAATCATCATAGAAAGTCTTCTGGAGGAATTGAATGTGTCAGCTGATCTTTGCCCCATTAATTTTCAGTTGCTCATTTTACACAAATTATATTAGCTTCTCCCTGTGGTGAGAGCTGAGGGCCAAGCGGGGGAGGGAGGAGAGGATACGAAAGCTGTTCTATATTTTCTTGACAGTCACAGACAGCTCTAGTAGGAATAGAAAGAAACATCTTATCATAATTTGTGGCTTAGAAACCATTTGAATTGTACGGGTGCTCATTCAAGATTTTTGTGTTAACCAAGAGACCCAACCTTGACTTCTAGGTTTCATTGATAATGCAGAAATACAAGCTTCATCCTTGTGTTTCCAAAGAGACGTAAACCAGCTTTCCTGATGATGGACAAACACTAAAGTGTGGACAGCAATAGAAGAAGTGCCAAGAGCCAGATGGTTGATTGCACAATCATCTAGAACCAGGGACCTGCGAAGTATTTACTATCCTGAGCTGTGAATGAGGACAAGGTAGCAAGGACGTAACTCCGAGTTTATCTGATGGCTTGTCAGCAAATGCTGTAACATTTTCATCACCCAGGCTGACAAGTTTTGCAGAATCAGGAAATAACGTGTTTTGAGGCACAGCGATGTCTCTGGGTGTCTTGTAAACAATCCAGGGGGCTCATGGGGGAGGGGAGGAACAACAAAGGGCAGCTTTGCAGATCAGAGCCCAGGATGATTGCTTGACAGGTCTGTGCCAATTCCACTGGCAAACAAATAAAAACGAGCCATTCCCCTTCTCTGAGGGCTCTGTATTTTTAAAGGGGGATAATAAATGCAAAGCTGTGCAAAGCCTGGCTGGGGGAAATGTGAAATCCATCTCCTATCATTTGCATAACGTAATCAGCAGTGCTCTGTTAATCAGGCTGGAGGAGGCAGTTGGAACATGTGTTCCATGGAGAGGTCCTGGAGGGAGCCCCAAAGTGCATGGTGCACCTTCCTGAGGCACCCCAAGGTGCCTGGCATCCGCCCGGACACGCTTCTTCCCTTAGGATAACAGGGCCCTGAAGAGCACTGCCCATCCTCACTTGTTTTTTGCAAGGGCAAAGGATCCCCCCAGAGTAACATCTGCCTGTGTTACTACCTGATCTTGTCTTTATGAAGTAACTGGCATTGGTCCAGTTCACAGCTATGTGCATGGCAACACGACGGAGGAAAGACATTCCACACTGCTTCTTGCTTTGTGCATGAATGACTCATTTTTTAAGGATGAAGCTTTGGCCATTTTTAAATGTGTCTTGAGACCAAGTTAATTGATACCAGTGTAATTCTATAGCACAGAGGGCCACTGGGGCCATTCTGTATTAATGTTTCCATGGCAATCTGATACTTGACATTTTATTTAAACTACTAACCTAGAATGGCTCAGCAGCCTATGAAAGGAAAAGTTGCACCCTAATTTTCACCTCCGGAGCCAATAATAAACCAATGGGTCAGGTGAATAATTAACTTTCACCATTTTAAAATTCCATTCGCAATGAGCACTAAACATATCACAAAATATAAGCTCACTCCAGTTGCTCCCTTTGGGACCTTCTTTGTTACTTTTATTCAAAAGTGATTTCGAGGGCTGGGCTTCTGAAGGTCTGTCCCCATCCATCCCCTTGCTAGCAACTTATACCCGCTCTGCCACGCATGCGGCAATTCTAGAATCAATTCAAACTGCATATGATTAAAAGATGGAAATATTCCCCATGGACACTGGGCAATTTATTTGTGAAAAAGATTTAATGAAGAATTTCAAAGCACACAGCGCCCTACAAAGAAAGCTCATTTGTGAATCTCTGTGTTCTCTCTGCTGCTCTGAGCATCTGAGGGGAGGAGGTGGAACCAGTGCCCTGCAGCTATTGCCAAGTGTATCACATGTGAGCTTCTCAAGATATAAATATTCTCAGGCAGCTAAAGGCATCAGAACAAGCTGTTTTTAGATGGTCAGCCTATAGGCAGGGCTTTGCCTGGCCAAATTCGGAGAAAGGCTTTTTGCCCTCAATTTCCATGGGTTCAACCCAGGTCCCCAGTGCTCGGTAGCGTCTGTTGACCCTGGGCATCTCCAGACAAAGCCCCTTGGACTCACTATTTGGAAGTCTTTGCAGCTCCTGCCGTTCCAGAATGACCTGGTCTCATCTTTCTGTCCCTTAGCACTTGGATCCCGCCGATACAAAGCTCTCACATTCATACAAGAGTGAATACTAAAAGATAATCAATTTCTTTTGCCAGGGTCATGTGAGCTTCAGAGTAAGAGGTATCTGAATTCAAACTTTCCCTTTCTAGCTGTCTGACTTTGAGTAAGTTATTTAAACTCATTGGGTCTCGGGTATTTAAAGTGTAATTTTCAAAAAGTAGTATCTCACTCATGGGGTTTGGTTTTTTTATATGTGCACTAAATAAAATAATGAATGTAAATTTCTTGAGTGCATTTTAAAACACTGGTTATTATTTGTAGCAGAGAAAACTTGAAGACACGACATCTTAATTCCAATAAACTTCCAGTCAAGAGCTGACAGGTTCCTCCAATATTCAAGAAAGGCCTGTGAAGGATGCCTTTGAGGGATCATACAATTATATTTAAAAAAAAAAAACTGCTATCCCCAATTTAGTGTAATTTCAATCAAGATCCCTTCAGAATTTTTGTAGAAATTGACAAGCTGACTTGAAAATTGATATGGAAATGCAAACAACCTGGAATAATAAAACCAGTGTGAATAAAATAAAAAAACAGCAAAATTGGCAGACTTGTATTGTCTGATTTTTTAAGACTTATCATAAAGCTACAGTAATCAAAAATACTACTGACATAAGGATCAACATATAAACCAGTGGAACAGAACAGAGAGCCCAGGAGTCAATTCACGCTTGGATAGTGTTTGATTTTTGACCCTGTTTCTACAGTAAGAATGTCTTTCATCAAATGCTACTGAAACTGATATCCGTACAGAAAAGTAAGATAAAACAAAAAACTTGAATCTACATGACTATCTTATAGCACGCCCCCAAATGATCTCAAGAGCATACCTGACAATAACATCTTTTTGAGAAAATAATTGGAAGAAACTATTTTCATGAGTAGAAAATAGTCGTGGTTTGGGGGGTTCACAGAAAGCAATACCCATTATAATTTGGAAAAGTTTGGTTGTAACAAAACAGAAACTTCTGTGCCTTTGTTACTTTCCTCTCACTCCTGAGACAAAATAACCAACACCCAGAGTTGAAGGGGGAGGGGTTAGTCTGGCTCGGTTGGTGCAGGTTTCAGCCCATAGACCGCTGGCTCCAAGGCTTGTGGACAGAGCACAGCAGTTCATGCCAGCGGAAGACAGAAGAAGCAACAGAGCACCTTAACAGCCTCTTTCTGCCCCTTGTGATCTGATTCAAATAACTCAGGGTGAGTATCACTCACACCCTTAATCCTAGTGTCCTTGGGCCTACCCCCACTGAATCAGTCACACACTCTAGATTCAGCCACCTCTGGAAAAGCCGTGAGGCTGGTGGGGGGAGGGGTACTTCTAAACACAAGCCATAGCATTCTGTTTATCAAATAATTAATGTAAATGAAAGATGAATAACAGACTGGGGGAAATGTTCGCTGACAAAAATGACATGGGATTTTATATTACCTATTCAGGTTACATAAAGTATACAACTTGATAAGTTAAACATCAACAGCTCAACAGAAATTGAAGAAAATATAACGGACACTTTAAAAAATAAGATATAGAAAAGGCCTATCAGGGACATCAAATTAAAACCACAGTATCCCTGAAAATGACTAAAATGCAACAGACTAACAACATCAAGTGTTGGGAAGGTTGTGACAGAATTTACAAATTGTTGGTGGGAAGAAGACATTGTGTACTCACTTGGGGAGTTTTTATGCTATTTAGCACTATTATCCAACAGTATTTTTAACTCATAATTATACTCCGGCATGTATACTCATGCAAAAATTTTATCCACCAAACTACTTTTATACGAATGCTCATGAAAACTTTAATCATAACAGTCCCAACTGGGAATCTATCAGGTACCCATCAACAGGAGAATAGATCCACTATGATATAGTCAAACAATGGACTACTTAGTAGTAAAAAAGATTAATGACTCACTGTCTTAGTTACTTCTTCCTTTCTGGGACACGGTACTCAAGCTCTTCCCCCCAAGTTAAAGGAGGAAAGGTTTATTTCAGCTTCTAGATTGTAAAGGTTACAGTCCAAAGTCACCTAGTTCTAAGGCAAGGAGGTGTGGCAGAGGGATCACAGAGGAGAACATTCTGTGGCAGGGCAGCCAAGAAACAGGAAACTTTCCTGGCTTTCCAAACAGGAAAATTTGGAAACTTTACAAATTTTCCTATATGTTCTTACATCCAGGATACAAACCTACTGATTGATACCACCCACACCCAGGATGGGACTTCTACCTTCAATTACTTCATTCAACCACACCTAGAACAATACTAAATCAATTAGTCTATCAATTCTTAACCTCAATATCATGTAGCCATGATTGAACCACCTCCCCCAAACCCCATGTATGAGTACATGAGATTTTTAGGGGGATATTTAGATATAACCCATAACACTCACATATGCATCAACATCATACATTCTCAAAAACATTCCCTTTAAATGAAAGAAGCCCTATATAATAAAATACATGTATATAATTCCATTTATATAAAGTCTATAATAGATAAGACTAATCCAAGGTAGTAAAATAATTTTGTGCTTGGAGTTACAAGTTGACTATTGAGAGTCACAGATAGTGTTTTTATCTGGATAGCAATTTGGGTCACAGAGATGTGTGTTTCTTAAACACTGGTGAATGTTCTCTTGATTTATGTGTTTCATTACATGTAAACTTTATACTAAAAGAAAAACTTTAAACAAATATTGAATTTTAGTTAATAATATGCATGCTGAAATATTTAGGAGGAAGTTTATTGACAGCTGCAGTTTGCTTTGCAAGTTACCAAAAATCAGATGGATTGAGGGATAGATGGATATGTGATAAAGTAAGCATAGTGCAATATTAATTGCCCATTCAGGAGAGGTAATCACTATCAATTTTTTAATGTGTATTTGAGAATGTTTGAAACGAAATATACAAAGGAAAGTATCTTAGCTTTGATTTACTTTCAATTACTCAAATAAATCTCAAAAGGCAATTTCTGTATTACACGCTTTGATCTTGAGATCAATCACATTCTATTTATCCATTTGTTTGACAAATAATTTGGGGGAGTCTATTCCACAGTGCATTGGATAGGCACCTGGAGACTCAGGAGTGAATGAGAGAGTCACAGTCTCTGTCTCACGGAAATGCCTAACAGGTGCAACACACAATGAGCAAATGGACTCACAAGACATGCTGAAATGTTTCATGAAAGAATCATCCGGAAGGCTGCACTGAAGGGACAGAATGGACTGTTCCTTCTATACAAGGGCCACCTTGTAAGCTGAGGCTATCAACAGAACTGAGTGAAAAACAGGCAGGGCAGAAGGCACAAGGCCTGTGACTGCAGGCATTCACACACACACACACACACACACACACACACACACACAGCTGAAGATGAGTGAGGTTGCCTGGGAAGTACCATGCAGAAGGAAGATGGGTACCCAGGCTGAGCAGGACCTGCTCTGGCCTTACAAGTCATGCCAAGGTGTACTCTCAGCACAGCGGAGGGCACCAAAGAGTTAATCCACAGCACAACACGGTCAGACTTTTATTTTAAAATTAGCGTCCCTCCCACGGGAGACACACTGAGATAGCTACGGTCTACACAGGGAGACAGATGAGAAAGGACACATAAGAGATGATAGTGACCCGGGCCACGGCTAGGGCTCAGCAGGAACGGCAGGAAGTAGATTGACAGTGATGTGCTGTATTTCCGGACAGACATAACTATCGTGATTCCAGCTCTCCAACATGATAGGTGAGAATCAGATAAAGATACAGTCACCGATGGGGAGATACAGAGAGAAAGGCAGAGAGAGACAGATGCCGAGACAGAGACACATAGATAGAGATGCGTCAACTTGACTGAGAGTGAAACTGTGTCCCGAAGTCGCAAGAAAAGTGACTTTTTGCCCAGTGTTTTCCGTCCTCTTGGGAGGCAGACAGACAGGTGCTGCGGGCGGCACCGCTGCGGCTCTCTTCCAGGTCAGCAGTGTGGTGGGTTTTGTTATCGTTACATCACTGGGCTGTGCAGACAGTCAGAAACAAGTTTTAAAAAATGACAACGAAAGCACTATACGTGAGCCACTAAATGGAATGGAGGTTTAAAAATCGGATTGTTGCACCGAGTATGGTGAATCATATACTTTTATCTATCAGTGTAAAAAATAAAAATGTTAAAAGTCTGTTAAATTCACTGTTGTCAGAGAAAAACAGAAGTCCGTTTTGGTTGGGTTTTTTAACTAATCCTCCAGATTGCTTGTCAGTCCGTATTAATCAAAACCACCAGATAACTACTCAGTACTGTTCCACTTTGCTCCCACAGAAGCAATCACAGTATTTCTCCTTAAAAAAAATTATAAAATAAAAACATCATGGCAATCTGGCTCACACATCTGTCACTGTGCTGTTCGCCAGGGCTAATTTGGCTCATTTGGTTAGGTAGTTGGCCAGGCTGCATGCCTGTATTTCTCACACTTATCCTGGGAAGCTTTCTATTCTGAGGACGCTCTTTTCTGACAGATTCTTGCAAAGCTGTTCTTCCCGAGAAATCTTAAATATTATGTTAAAAATAGGTTTTGTTATGGTTCAAACCAGGGATTGGGCAATATTTGCATATACAAAGAACTGAACTGAAGACCTGTTTACCTTTATATTGTGAAGAGTATTCATGTTTGACTGAAGAGAAAAACCGCTATCTTAATTGGATATGTCAGGAGAGGTAGATATTAAAACCAGGCTAGGCAAGCAAACTTGTTTTCATTAGGTAATTGTCACTGGAGATCGTAATGAAGGCAGAATAACCTTTCTTCAGGAAAGCAAATGATCACTCAATATAACACACAAGCAGAAATCTAATTCGCCGGTGTACATACTATAGTATTATGACTCACTATTCCTTTTTATGACCTCGGTTTATTTGTATGCAAAGCATTAGCTCATAGCTAAAGACCTCAGCATCCTGAAGGAGCTAGATATTGCCTATATGGTCCTGTTTGCTCACCTAAGGAGGACACTGTCATCTCTTCCTGGAAAGGACCTCCTGGGCAGAGTTAGTTTGATGTGAAAAAATGCAGTGAATTTGTCGGAAACACCTATACGCATGCGCTCTTCCTCGCAGGCACAGTACCTGTATGCTGATTAGGTCAGCTGGGCGCTGTGGGGGAGCCGTACAGCCGGGAACCTCGGAAAGTCTTTGGTTTCTTTTTCCCTGTGGAGCCGGTGAAGCAGCAAAGGTCATCCGTCCTCCGTTGTGCTTTTTCTTCAAGGAAACTGCAAAATTAAGAGAGAACAGGGACCTTCAAGCAGGACTTCTGGGACTTTCATTTTTAACCCGAGTTGAAAACACAGGGGCTTGGAGACCTTTTTGGTAACCCTTTAAACTGTGTCAAAGGGTTCAAAAAGAAAAGGAAAGTCTATGAAATATATACTAAAGGCAGAAACCACAGCGAGAGAGGGGAGTAATGTGTGATTTGGGATAGATGCCTTTGACATATTCATTGATCTCAGTGACTTGCAGAGCGCTGATAGCACTCTGGCCTCAGGGTGAGGCGCCTTGCCAGCTTCCAGATCAAAGGAGCGCCTAGGTGCTGAATCCCTGGCGTACTCCCAAGCAAAAGTGCCTGGAGCCACATTTGCTAATTACAGGTTGTGTTCTGCTGTTTCCAAACAGGGTGAAAGTGACAGAAGTTTAACTGTGAATAATTACACACTTGAATAAGTATGTGATTAGCACTATGTGTTGTGGTTGGGACTGGAGTGACGGGACAAGAATGGAGTGATTGCATTATTTACAGCTTAATTGTAGACAAGTAATTACTTCTGTAAGCTGATGGTGTGGGGTCAGGGAGGACCGAAGCAGAAGAACGCCCAGGATCTGAAACTCAACTTCTCAGGCCCATCGGCCTGCTTTCCATCTCTTACAGCTTAAGAAAGGGAACCCCCGATGCCTTTCTTGAATGAAACACTGCGGAATGTTAAACTCTCATGCGCTGTAAGCAAAGGATCAGCAGAGATATTTTTAAATCTCTGCTTAGAAAGTAATACATCACAAATGCCACCTAGTGGTTCTTGGTATCTAGTAGCTGCCGTATCAGTATCACATAGCCGGGCCCCAGTCCTGGTGAGGATCTACTAGCAAGGGAGCGGAGGTGATGCCCTGGTGGACCGTGAGTTGGACGACAGGATTCATTCCCCATCCTCTCTGTACTCCTTACTTACGCCGCCTTTCTGTGCATTCAGTTTTACAAGAGCATCTTACTCTCAAATTTCTACTCCCACCGTTGTCTATCACTGTAACTTCTGGTGGTGCGGGGCAGATTGGGCTACAAATCACTTTGTAGTGTTTGCTTTCCTCTAAGACACTACGATAGCAAAGGAGGAAGTCAGCAGTCATCATGCTTGGGGAGGAGACTTCTGGCTGCTTCCTTAGCTGCCACTTTGCAGTTTTGCAAGTGGCCAAAGACATCTTCCTAGTTACTGCATTCCTGTTTCTAGGGTCTGTCGGTGTCTGGATCTGCCTCTGTAGGAATCAAGTTGCCACAAATTCTCCCAAGGAGCGCATCTGTTTGATAAATGTATTGGAAGGGGGGAGGTGGAGAGAATGAATTGTTTGTTAAGGTTTATTTATTTTCTCAAGTCCTTCTCCCCAGGAGTTTGTTTTGTTAAATAATAAATAAATAGACGAGTCGATTTTCCTCTAACAGCTCAACACTGTACAATTTAAATTCCTTGAGTAGGGCCCAGAAAATATTGCCGTAAACCCAACAGTACAAGCTGAGATGTACGCAGGCCCATTGTGTGGCTCTGTAACAAATGCAACCTTCACCAACCAATTGGAGTCCCAGTTTCTCTGTATGTAAGATGGGGGGGGGAATAATTGTGATGTTCCTGACTCTTCCTGGATTCTGAGTCAAGGTGCTTTTTTTTTTTTGAGGCAGTTGTCTCGCTTTGTAGTTCAGGCTGGCCCTGAGCTCACTATGTAGCCCAGGCAAGCCTTGAACTCAGCAATCCTCTGGTCTCTGCCTCTGGAGTGCTGGATTACAGGCGTGAGCTGCCACGCCTGGCTCAAGGGTGTTATTTTTAAGAAGTGGCCTCTTTCCAATTAAAATAGCTGTGATTGCTGGGGATGTAGTTTAATGGCAGTGCACCTGCCTGGGAAGCTCAAGGCCATAAGTTCGACCCCCAATGCCAAAAAGAAGAGAAAGAAATACAACTATGTTTTCATGTACAGTTTGTTTCTTCTTTCTGGAGGCTGTCGGCAGGGTGCCATTGCTACTTCTTTACAGGACATTCTCTTTCAAGGGACTACTCTCGTCTCACCCAGGGCAACCTCCTTCCTGCTCAGGATGTCCTTTCGCCCTTCAGGGCCGTCACCCCTCCACATTTATCTCGTTACACCCAGCACTTCTTCCAAGGAGCATGACTTACCGGCAGGACACTGGCGCCTCTTTCTCTCTAGATATGACTCTCAGAAGGTGTCTCATCACGGTTTTCGCTTTAGGAATTCCTGAGGCTCTGACCTCTGGGGCCTTGTCTTTCACACGGAAATGAATCCCTGCAAGACCCACCCCACCCCCACCCCATCAAGGCTGCGCTACTGTCCCTTCTGTCCTGAGCCAGCAACAGCAAAACCCAACACTAGACCCAACTCTTACACCCTGGCGTCCACTGACTCATTCTGACGGCCAGTACTAAGGTCAACCTGCCTGCTCCAGCCCATCCTTCCCTCACCTTCTCTCCAACACTTCTCTCTCCGCTCACACTGCTGTCTCCCTGGGACTCTGTTTGGCATGATGCATCCTCTGCTGACGGCAGTGTCCTGAGAGGTTGGCCTTACCACACTTGAGTTCTAATAAAGTTTACAGTTAAAAACAATTAATCCTTGTCTCAGTTTAGATGTGATTCTTCAGGATAATACCACTTTCTACTTTCCTAGAGCTCTCATCCCAAATACCCACTGGCCAATAGCAGTCTTATCCTTGAAAAGCTTTCTGTCATTGGAAAAGTAAAGGGGTCGGGTTGCCACAAGTCACCCTGTGACAGGAACTCAGAGGCTGGGCCTGCAGATACTCAGTAACTAAAAGCAATATAAAGCTTGTCATTGCCGCCTTCATTTTATGTGTCTCCTTATTACTTTAAAAGTATGGGTCAGACCCTTGCTCAGCTCTGCAAGCAGGCGTGTTAATCACTTAAGGGGTATTAAAAGGTTTATTAGCCCTAAATGTACCTAGGCTATCTCATCCTCCTTCAAGAGTAAGGACAAGATAAGAGTAATTAATTTCCAGGATTTTTCAGGGACATTTAATCGTAGCTTTTACAACAGCCTAGTTCTGAACCCCCTGGAGCGATGCCTAGAAGCCTCTAATCATTGTCCCAAACCACAGCCGCTTCCACTCCAGGAAAGGCAAAGTATCCCCGGTGACCCCATAATGGAGTCACTTCCCAAGCAGGAACGACTGCCCCTGATTAAACTGTGGCTGCCTCCACGGCAGAAGTTATCATCTTATGATGGAAACCAAATTGTCCCCTCAAGCAATGATGACTGTCCAGGGAGGGCTCCTAATGCAGTCTTGAGATGCAGACCAACCAGAACACGCCAGACCAGTGTTGCCCACACCATCAGCAAACCCCTGAGCTTTGCCTTTGGGCACTTTTTCTGAAAACCCCAGCTTCTTACAGTCCTGTAAGATAGAATCTTGAACCCCTTGATCTGTATTTCCCAGTGTGGTTACTCTGATCCAAGCTCCTTTCCACTGCTCATCAGCATAATTAATATGTTGGAACCCCTAATTCTGATTTGTCAGTTTCATTGTACTAAGAAACATCTAGCACATTAGTAAAGCAGGCTCCTGAGTGTGTCCAGATGGAGCATGGAGGCGTGATCTTGCTACCAGATATGCTCTCTATTCCCATTTGTCTCTGGCACTAATTCTCCGCTCTGCTTCTGGGCTACCATGAACCAGGCAGCTTTGCTGTCGTGGCTTTCTGCCTTAGAGCTAGCCAACTGTGTCCTGCATCTACCAGAGCTGAGAGCTAAATTAAACCCTTCTTCCTTTAAACTCTGAATGTTGAGTCTTATGTCGACGGGATAGGAAGGTTGATTGTTACTGGACATGTGGGAAACTAAACCTTTGCATTAAGTTCTAGGCTCCTGTGCGTTGATGGCACTTGGTGAAATAATCAATACCTAGGCAGAAATAACACTTAAAGAAGCTGGGTTTGGGCCTGATCTGTGCTATTCCCAGACCCCGGAGGCCGCCACACCTTTTATTCCCCCAGATCCAAACTGGCTACACTTTCATTCTAGACATTCCACAAGACCCAGGAGGGGAGGGAAGACACCTGACAGTAGCCCTTGAGAAGTTATGTAGATGAAGATCAGGCAGGGCAGGGCAGACACCAGCAGGGGAAGAAGGTATGTAGATTCTGGTGTAGTTCTTCCCTGAAAGCAGCACAGCAAACAGGACCACCAGAGTCCTTGTTGCTACCAGAGATGAAAGTGACTTAAATCTGAAGTCTGTCTGCAGGCAGAACTGGTCACAGTTTCAATCATGCAATTATTTCTCCCAAACAGGATTGTTCCCAATATGGACAGGTAGCTTTTAGAACCCTAAGAGCCAGGGCTTTTTCCCATAACACTCTGGTAACAATCCTCTCACTTTTATCACTTACACTGACTTCACCCCTGCCCACCAAAAGAAACTTACTCAAATGACATCCCAAGAACCATCTTTAAAGAACCGTGGAGCACCCTCAGAAAGTGACCTCCCCTACAATATGTACTTTGGCTAATTCTAAAAGGCACATAAAGATTCATCCTTCTGCCATGCGTAAACAGTTTCTCTCCAAGTTCTATGCCTTGCAATAGAAATATCTTCTAAGTTTCAACTTTTCTAACATATATGCCATTGCTTCTACTTCTTTCTCTGTTGCTAAACCTCCCTGGAAATCTGGTAGATGGCCATATCCCAGTATAATTAAAACAAAAGCCTAGCTAAGGCCAATGACATGTGTCTAAGGATCTATCTCAGCCTGGGTAACCAATCACCCCTAAAACACAAGGAGCTCATTTTAGATTTCATATCCTTCCTAGGAACAGTGCCAGTGCCATTAATACAAGGACTGGTCTAAGATATTCTTTTCCAAAATAAGCAAGTTTAGAACACTTCTAATTTTCTCTCTTTTTAGTACTTTTCCATGACATAAAGACAGCTAACACCTCAGGTGGTGTGCTAGTGTGGAGACTATGTTCTTACCACAGTGCTTTCCCAGGGATCTGTGCTTTTTGGAGGGAGTGCTTGGACTGCGCACAAGCATGC